>CAWUDS030000581.1:0-75924 GCA_963859935.3 Lathyrus sativus | reverse complement strand
AATGCCTGACGGCGAGGTCAGATGTTCTTCTCAACTTCATGTTGTGCCGGCCTTCGGGTTCGTTTCTTATTTGATTAGCTAATGCCTGATGGGGAGGTTAGATGTTCCTCTCAACTTCAAGTTGAGCCGGCCTTCGGGTTCGATACGTGTTTGTTTAACAGATGTTTGATAGCAAGGTCAGATGTTTTTCTCAAATAAGGGTTGAGACGGCCTTCGGGTTTAATGCCTGTTTGTTTAAAAGATGCCTGACGGCGAGGTCAGACGGTCTTCTCAACTTCGGGTCGAGCCGGCTTCGGGTTCCACATCTTTTTATTTAACAGATGCCTGACAGCGAGGTCAGATGTTCTTCTCAGCTTCGGGTTGTGCCGGCCTTCGGGTTCGATGGCTGTTTGTTTAACTAATGCCTGATGGGGAGGTCAGATGTTCCTCTAAACTTCAAGTTAAGGTGGCCTTTGGGTTCAATGCCTGTTTGTTTAACAGATGCCTAACGACGAGGTCTAATGTTCTTATCAACTTCGGGTTGAGCCGGCATTCGGGTTCGATGCCTGTTTGTTTAACAGATGCCTGACAGTGAGGTCAGATGTTCTGCTCAACTTCGGGTTGACCCGACCTTCAGATTTGATGCCTGTTTGTTTAACAGATGCTTGACAGTGAAGTCAAATGTTCTTCTCAACTCCATGTTGAGCCGACCTTCGGGTTTGATGCGTGTTTGTTTTACAGATGCGTGACGGCGAGGTCAGATGTTCCTCTCAACTTCGTGTTGTGCTGGCCTTCGGGTTCGATGCCTGTTTGTCTAACAGATGCCAGACGGTGAGGTCAGATGTACTTATCAACTTCGGGTTCGATGCATGTTTGCTTAACAGATGCCTGACGGTGAGGTCAGATGTACTTATCAACTTCGAGTGGAGCCGCACTTCGGGTTCGATGCCTGTTTGTTTAACAGATGCCTGATGGTGAGGTCAGATGTTCTTCTCAACTTCGGGTTGATCCGGCCTTCAGATTTGATAACTGTTTGTTTAACAGTTGCTTGACAGTGAAGTCAAATGTACCACTCAACTTCATGTTGAGCCGACCTTTGGGGTCGATGCCTGTTTATTTAACAGATGCCTGAAGGCGAGGTCAGATGTTCCTCTCAACTTCGTGTTGAGCCGGCCTTCGGGTTCGATGCCTCTTTGTTTAACAAATGCCTGACAGCGAGGTCAGATGTTCTTCTAAACTTCATGTTGTGCCGGCCTTCGGGTTCGATTCTTATTTGTTTAACTAATGCCTGATGGGGAGGTTAGATGTTCCTTTCAACTTCAAGTTGAGCCGGCCTTCGGGTTCGACACGTGTTTGTTTAACAGATGTTTGATGGCGAGGTCAGATGTTCTTCTCAAATAAGGGTTGAGACGGCCTTCGGGTTTAATGCATGTTTGTTTAAAAGATGCCTGACGGCGAGGCCAGACGTTCTTCTCAACTTCGGGTTGAGCCGGCTTCGGGTTCCACACCTTTTTGTTTAACAGATGCCTGACGGCGAGGTCAGATGTTCTTCTCAGCTTCGGGTTGTGCCGGCCATCGGGTTCGATGGCTGTTTGTTTAACTAATGCCTGATGGGGAGGTCAGATGTTCCTCTAAACTTCAAGTTAAGCTGGCCTTTGGGTTCAATGCCTGTTTTTTTAACAGATGCCTGACGAAGAGGTCTAATGTTCTTATCAACTTCGGGTTGTGCCGGCATTCAGGTTCGATGCCTGTTTGTTTAAAAGATGCCTGACGGTAAGGTCAGATGTTCTGCTCAACTTCGGGTTGACCCGACCTTCAGATTTGATGCCTTTTTGTTTAACAAATGCTTGACAGTGAAGTCAAATTTTCTTCTCAACTTCATGTTTAGCAGACCTTCGGGTTTGATGCCTGTTTGTTTAAGAAATGCCTGACGGCGAGGTCAGATGTTGCTCTCAACTTCTTGTTGAGCCGGCCTTCGGGTTCGATGCCTGTTTATCTAATAGATGCCTGACGGTGAGGTCAGATGTACTTATCAACTTCGGGTTGAGCCGCACTTCGGGTTTGATGCCTGTTTGCTTAACAGATGTCTGACGTTGAGGTCAGATGTACTTATCAACTTCGGGTTGAGCCGCACTTCGGGTTCGATGCCTGTTTGTTTAACAGATGCCTGATGGTGAGGTCAGATGTTCTTCTCAACTTCGGGTTAAGCCGGCCTTCAGATTTGATACCTGTTTGTTTAAAAGTTGCTTGACAGTGAAGTCAAATGTTCCACTCAACTTCATGTTGAGCCGACCTTTGGGGTCGATGCCTGTTTATTTAACAGATGCCTGAAGGCGAGGTCAGATGTTCCTCTCAACTTCGTGTTGAGCCGGCCTTCGGGTTCGAAGCCTGTTTGTTTAACAAATGCTTGACGGCGAGGTCAAATGTTGTTATCAACTTCATGTTTTGCCGGCCTTCGGGTTCGATTCTTATTTGATTAACTAATGCCTGATGGGGAGGTTAGATATTCCTCTCAACTTCAAGTTGAGCCGGCCTTCGGGTTCGATACGTGTTTGTTTAACAGATGTTTGATGGCGAGGTCAGATGTTCTTCTCAAATAAGGGTTGAGACGGCCTTCGGGTTTAATGCATGTTTGTTTAAAAGATGCCTGACGGCGAGGCCAGACGTTCTTCTCAACTTCGGGTTGAGCCGGCTTCGGGTTCCACACCTTTTTGTTTAACAGATGCCTGACGGCGAGGTCAGATGTTCTTCTCAGCTTCGGGTTGTGCCGGCCATCGGGTTCGATGGCTGTTTGTTTAACTAATGCCTGATGGGGAGGTCAGATGTTCCTCTAAACTTCAAGTTAAGCTGGCCTTTGGGTTCAATGCCTGTTTTTTTAACAGATGCCTGACGAAGAGGTCTAATGTTCTTATCAACTTCGGGTTGTGCCGGCATTCAGGTTCGATGCCTGTTTGTTTAACAGATGCCTGACGGTAAGGTCAGATGTTCTGCTCAACTTCGGGTTGACCCGACCTTCAGATTTGATGCCTTTTTGTTTAACAAATGCTTGACAGTGAAGTCAAATTTTCTTCTCAACTTCATGTTTAGCTGACCTTCGGGTTTGATGCCTGTTTGTTTAAGAAATGCCTGACGGCGAGGTCAGATGTTGCTCTCAACTTCTTGTTGAGCCGGCCTTCGGGTTCGATGCCTGTTTATCTAATAGATGCCTGACGGTGAGGTCAGATGTACTTATCAACTTCGGGTTGAGCCGCACTTCGGGTTTGATGCCTGTTTGCTTAACAGATGTCTGACGTTGAGGTCAGATGTCCTTTTCAACTTCGGGTTGAGCCGCACTTCGGGTTCGATGCCTGTTTGTTTAACAGATGCCTGATGGTGAGGTCAGATGTTCTTCTCAACTTCGGGTTAAGCCGGCCTTCAGATTTGATACCTGTTTGTTTAAAAGTTGCTTGACAGTGAAGTCAAATGTTCCACTCAACTTCATGTTGAGCCGACCTTTGGGGTCGATGCCTGTTTATTTAACAGATGCCTGAAGGCGAGGTCAGATGTTCCTCTCAACTTTGTGTTGAGCCGGCCTTCGGGTTCGAAGCCTGTTTGTTTAACAAATGCTTGACGGCGAGGTCAAATGTTCTTATCAACTTCATGTTTTGCCGGCCTTCGGGTTCGATTCTTATTTGATTAACTAATGCCTGATGGGGAGGTTAGATATTCCTCTCAACTTCAAGTTGAGCCGGCCTTCGGGTTCGATACGTGTTTGTTTAACAGATGTTTGATGGCGAGGTCAGATGTTCTTCTCAAATAAGGGTTGAGACGGCCTTCGGGTTTAATGGCTGTTTGTTTAAAAGATGTCTGACGGCGAGGTCAGACGTTCTTCTCAACTTCGGGTTGAGCCGGCTTCGGGTTCCACACCTTTTTGTTTAACAGATGTCTGACGGCGAGGTCAGATGTTCTTCTCAGCTTCGGGTTGTACCGGCCTTCGGGTTCGATGGCTGTTTGTTTATTTAATGCCTGATGGGCAGGTCAGATGTTCCTCTAAACTTCAAGTTAAGCCGACCTTCGGGTTCAATGCCTGTTTGTTTAACAGATGCTTGACGATGAGGTCTAATGTTCTTATCAACTTCGGGTTGAGCCGACATTTGGGTTCGATGCTTGTTTGTTTAACAGATGCCTGACGGTGAGGTCAGATGTTCTGCTCAACTTCGGGTTGACCCGACCTTCGGATTTGATGCCTGTTTGTTTAACAGATGCTTGACAGTGAAGTCAAATGTTGCTCTCAACTTCATGTTGAGCCAACCTTCGGGTTTATTGCCTGTTTGTTTAATAGATGCCTGAGGGCGAGGTCAGATGTTGCTCTGAACTTCGTTTTGAGCCGGCCTTCGGGTTCGATGCCTGTTTGTTTAACAGATGCCTGACGGTGGGGTCAGATGTACTTATCAACTTCGGGTTGAGCCGCCCTTCGGGTTCGATGCCTGTTTGTTTACCAGATTCCTGACGGTGAGGTCAGATGTTCTTCTCAACTTCGGGTTGAGCCGGCCTTCGGATTTGATGCCTGTTTGTTTAACAGATGCATGACCGTGAAGTCAAATGTTCCTCTCAACTTCATGTTGAGCTGGCCTTCGGGTTCGATGCCTGTTTGTTTAACAGATGCCTGACGGTGAGGTCAGATGTTCCTCTCAACTTTGTGTTGAGCCGGCCTTTGGGTTTGATGCTTGTTTGCTTAACAGATGCCTGACGGTGAGGTCATATGTACTTATCAACTTCGGGTTGAGCCGCACTTCGGGTTCGACCACTGTTTGTTTAACAAATGCCTGATGGTGAGGTCAGATGTTCTTCTCAACTTCGGGTTGAGCCGACCTTTAGATTTGATACCTGTTTGTTTAACAGTTACTTGACAGTGAAGTCAAATGTTCCACTCAACTTCATGTTGAGCCGACCTTTGGGGTCGATGCCTGTTTATTTAACAGATGCCTGAAGGCGAGGTCAGATGTTCCTCTCAACTTCGTGTTGAGCCGGCCTTCGGGTTCGATGCCTGTTTGTTTAACAAATGCCTGACGGCGAGGTCAAATGTTCTTCTCAACTTCATGTTATGCCGGCCTTCGGGTTCAATTCTTATTTGATTAACTAATGCCTGATGGGGAGGTTAGATGTTCCTCTCAACTTCAAGTTGAGCCGGCCTTCGGGTTCGATACGTGTTTGTTTAACAGATGTTTGATGGCGAGGTCAGATGTTCTTCTCAAATAAGGGTTGAGACGGCCTTCGGGTTTAATGCCTGTTTGTTTAAAAGATGTCTGACGGCGAGGTCAGACGTTCTTCTCAACTTCGGGTTGAGCCGGCTTCGGGTTCCACACCTTTTTGTTTAACAGATGTCTGACGGCGAGGTCAGATGTTCTTCTCAGCTTCGGGTTGTGCCGACCTTCGGGTTCGATGGCTGTTTGTTTATTTAATGCCTGATGGGCAGGTCAGATGTTCCTCTAAACTTCAAGTTAAGCCGACCTTCGGGTTCAATGCCTGTTTGTTTAACAGATGCTTGACAATGAGGTCTAATGTTCTTATCAACTTCGGGTTGAGCCGACATTTGGGTTCGATGCTTGTTTGTTTAACAGATGCCTGACGGTGAGGTCAGATGTTCTGCTCAACTTCGGGTTGACCCGACCTTCGGATTTGATGCCTGTTTGTTTAACAGATGCTTGACAGTGAAGTCAAATGTTGCTCTCAACTTCATGTTGAGCCAACCTTCGGGTTTATTGCCTGTTTGTTTAATAGATGCCTGAGGGCGAGGTCAGATGTTGCTCTCAACTTCGTGTTGAGCCGGCCTTCGGGTTCGATGATGTTTGTTTAACAGATGCCTGACGGTGGGGTCAGATGTACTTATCTACATCGGGTTGAGCCGCCCTTCGGGTTCGATGCCTGTTTGTTTACCAGATTCCTGACGGTGAGGTCAGATGTTCTTCTCAACTTCGGGTTGAGCCGGCCTTCGGATTTGATGCCTGTTTGTTTAACAGATGCTTGACCGTGAAGTCAAATGTTCCTCTCAACTTCATGTTGAGCTGGCCTCCGGGTTCGATGCCTGTTTGTTTAACAGATGCCTGACGGTGAGGTCAGATGTTCCACTCAACTTCGTGTTGAGCCGGACTTCGGGTTTGATGCTTGTTTGCTTAACAGATGCTTGACGGTGAGGTCAGATGTACTTATCAACTTCGGGTTGAGCCGCACTTCGGGTTCGATGACTGTTTAATTAACTGATGCTTGATGGTGAGGTCAGATGTTCTTCTCAACTTCGTGTTGAGCCGACCTTTAGATTTGATACCTGTTTGTTTAACAGTTGCTTGACAGTGAAGTCAAATGTTCCACTCAACTTCATGTTGAGCCGACCTTTGGGGTCGATGCCTGTTTATTTAACAGATGCCTGAATGCGAGGTCAGATGTTCCTCTCAACTTCGTGTTGAGCCGGCCTTCGGGTTCGCTGCCTGTTTGTTTAACAAATGCCTGACGGCGAGGTCAAATGTTCTTCTCAACTTCATGTTGTGCCGGCATTCGGGTTCGATTCTTATTTGATTAACTAATGCCTGATGGGGAGGTTAGATGTTCCTCCCAACTTCAAGTTGAGCCGGCCTTCGGGTTCGATACGTGTTTGTTTAACACATGTTTGATGGCGAGGTCAGATGTTCTTCTCAAATAAGGGTTGAGACGGCCTTCGGGTTTAATGCATTTTTGTTTAAAAGATGCCTGACGGCGAGGTCAGACGTTCTTCTCAACTTCGGGTTGAGCCGGCTTCGGGTTCCACACCTTTTTGTTTAACAGATGCCTGACGGCGAGGTCAGATGTTCTTCTCAGCTTCGGGTTGTGCCGGCCTTCGGGTTCGATGGCTGTTTGTTTAACTAATGCCTGATGGGGAGGTCAGATATTCCTCTAAACTTCAAGTTAATCTGGCCTTTGGGTTCAATGCATGTTTGTTTAACAGATGCCTGACGACGAGGTCTAATGTTCTTATCAACTTCCGGTTGAGCCGATATTTGGGTTCGATGCCTGTTTGTTTAACAGATGCCTGACGGTGAGGTCAGATGTTCTGCTCAACTTTGGGTTGACCTGACCTTCAGATTTGATGCCTGTTTGTTTAACAGATGCTTGACAGTGAAGTCAAATGTTCTTCTCAACTTCATGTTTAGCCGACCTTCGGGTTTGATGCCTGTTTGTTTAACAGATGTCTGACGGCGAGGTCAGATGTTCCTCTCAACTTCGTGTTGAGCTGGCCTTCGGGTTCGATGTCTGTTTGTCTAACAGATTCCTGACGGTGAGGTCAAATGTACTTATCAACTTCGGGTTCGATGCCTGTTTGATTAACAGATGCCTGATGGTGAGGTCAAATGTTCTTCTCAACTTCGGGTTGAGCCGGCCTTCAGATTTGATACCTGTTTGTTTAACAGTTGCTTGACAGTGAAGTCAAATGTTCCACTCAACTTCATGTTGAGCCGACCTTTGCGGTCGATGCCTGTTTATTTAACAGATACCTGAAGGCGAGGTCAGATGTTCCTCTCAACTTCGTGTTGAGCCGGCCTTCGGGTTCGATGCCTGTTTATTTAACAAATGCCTGACGGCGAGGTCAGATGTTCTTCTCAACTTCATGTTGTGCCGGCCTTCGGGTTCCATTCTTATTTGTTTAACTAATGCCTGATGGGGAGGTTAGATGTTCCTCTCAACTTCGAGTTGAGCCGGCCTTCGGGATCTATAGGTGTTTGTTTAACAGATGTTTGATGGCGAGGTCAGATGTTCTTCTCAAATAAGGGTTGAGACGGCCTTCGGGTTTAATGCCTGTTTGTTTAAAAGATGCCTGACGGCAAGGTCAGACGTTCTTCTCAACTTCGGGTTGAGCCGGCTTCGGGTTCCACACCTTTTTGTTTAACAGATGCCTAACGGCGAGGTCAGATGTTCTTCTCAGCTTCAGGTTGTGCCGGCCTTCGGGTTCGATGGTTGTTCGTTTAACTAATGCCTGATGGGGAGGTCAGATGTTCCTCTAAACTTCAAGTTAAGCCGGCCTTCGGGTTCAATGCCTGTTTGTTTAACAGATGCCTGACGACGAGGTCTAATGTTCTTATCAACTTCGGGTTGAGCCGGCATTCGGGTTCGATGCCTGTTTGTTTAACAGATGCCTGACGGTGTGGTCAGATGTTCTGCTCAACTTCGGGTTGACCCGACCTTCGGATTTGTTCCCTATTTGTGTAACAGATGCTTGATAGTGAAGTCAAATGTTCCTATCAACTCCATGTTGAGCCGACCTTCGGGTTTGATGCCTGTTTGATTAATACATGCCTGGCAGCGAGGTCAGATGTTCCTCTCAACATCGTGTTGAGCCCGCCTTCGGGTTCGATGCCTGTTTGTTTAACAGATGCCTGACGGTGGGGTCAGATGTTCTTCTCAACTTCGGGTTGAGCCGGCCTTCGAATTTGATGCCTGTTTGTTTAACAGATGCTTGACCGTGAAGTCAAATGTTCCTCTCAACTTCATGTTGAGCTGGCCTTCGGGTTCGATTCCTGTTTGTTTAACAGATGCCTGACGGTATGGTCAGATGTTCCTCTCAACTTCGTGTTGAGCCGGCCTTTGGGTTCGATGCTTGTTTGCTTAACAAATCCCTCATAGTGAGGTCAGATGTACTTATCAACTTCGAGTTGAGCCGCACTTCGGGTTCGATGACTGTTTGTTTAACGGATGCCTGATGGTGAGGTCAGATGTTCTTCTCAACTTCGGGTTGAACCGACCTTCAGATTTGATACCTGTTTGTTTAACAGTCGCTTGACAGTGAAGTCAAATGTTCCACTCAACTTCATGTTGAGCCGACCTTTGGGGTCGATGCCTGTTTATTTAACAGATGCCTGAAGGCGAGGTCAGATGTTCCTCTCAACTTCGTGTTGATCCGGCCTTCAGGTTCGATGCCTGTTTGTTTAACAAATGCTTGACGGCGAGGTCAAATGGTCTTCTCAACTTCATGTTGTTCCAGCCTTCATGTTCGATTCTTATTTGATTAACTAATGCCTGATGGGGAGGTTAGATGTTCCTCTCAACTTCGAGTTGATCCGGCCTTCGGGATCGATAGGTGTTTGTTTAACAGATGTTTGATGGTGAGGTCAGATGTTCTTCTCAAATAAGGGTTGAGACGGCCTTCGGGTTTTATGCCTGTTTGTTTAAAAGATGCCTGACGGCGAGGTCAGACGTTCTTCTCAACTTCGGGTTGAGCCGGCTTCGGGTTCCACACCTTTTTGTTTAACAGATGCCTAACGGCGAGGTCAGATGTTCTTCTCAGCTTCAGGTTGTGCCGGCCTTCGGGTTCGATGGTTGTTCGTTTAACTAATGCCTGATGGGGAGGTCAGATGTTCCTCTAAAATTCAAGTTAAGCCGGCCTTCGGGTTCAATGCCTATTTGTTTAACAGATGCATGACGACGAGGTCTAATATTCTTATCAACTTCGGGTTGAGCCGGCATTCGGGTTCGATGCCTGTTTGTTTAACAGATGCCTGACGGTGTGGTCAGATGTTCTGCTCAACTTCAGGTTGACCCGACCTTCAGATTTGATGCCTGTTTGTTTAACAGATGCTTGACAGTGAAGTCAAATGTTCCTATCAACTTCATGTTGAGCCGACCTTCAGGTTTGATGCCTGTTTGATTAATACATGCCTGACGGCGAGGTCAGATGTTCCTCTCAACTTTGTGTTGAGCCGCCCTTCGGGTTCGATGCCTGTTTGTTTAACAGATGCCTGACGGTGGGGTCAGATGTACTTATCAACTTCGGGTTGAGCCGCCCTTCGGGTTCGATGCCTGTTTGTTTAACAGATTCCTGACGGTGAGGTCAGATGTTCTTCTCAACTTCGGGTTGAGCCGGCCTTCGAATTTGATGCCTGTTTGTTTAACAGATGCTTGACCGTGATGTCAAATGTTCCTCTCAACTTCATGTTGAGCTGGCCTTCGGGTTCGATGCCTGTTTGTTTAACAGATGCCTGACGGTAAGGTCAGATGTTCCTCTCAACTTCGTGTTGAGCCGGCCTTTGGGTTCGATGCTTGTTTGCTTAACAAATCCCTCACGGTGAGGTCAGATGTACTTATCAACTTCGGGTTGAGCCGCACTTCGGGTTCGATGACTGTTTGTTTAACGGATGCCTGATGGTGAGGTCAGATGTTCTTCTCAACTTCGGGTTGAACCGACCTTCAGATTTGATACCTGTTTGTTTAACAGTCGCTTGACAGTGAAGTCAAATGTTCCACTCAACTTCATTTTGAGCCGACCTTTGGGGTCGATGCCTGTTTATTTAACAGATGCCTGAAGGCGAGGTCAGATGTTCCTCTCAACTTCGTGTTGAGCCGACCTTCAGGTTCGATGCCTGTTTGTTTAACAAATGCCTGACGGCGAGGTCAAATGGTCTTCTCAACTTCATGTTGTGCCGGCCTTCATGTTCGATTCTTATTTGATTAACTAATGCCTGATGGGGAGGTTAGATGTTCCTCTCAACTTCAAGTTGAGCCGGCCTTCGGGTTCGATACGTGTTTGTTTAACTGATGTTTGATGGCGAGGTCAGATGTTGTTCTCAAATAAGGGTTGAGACGGCCTTCGGGTTTAATGCATGTTTGTTTAAAAGATGCCTGATGGCGAGGTCAGATGTTCTTCTCAGCTTCGGGTTGTGCCGGCCTTCGGGTTCGATGGCTGTTTGTTTAACTAATGCCTGATGGGGAGGTCAGATGTTCCTCTAAACTTCAAGTTAAGCTGGCCTTTGGGTTCAATGCCTGTTTGTTTAACAGATGCCTGACGACGAGGTCTAATGTTCTTATCAACTTCCGGTTGAGCCGGCATTCGGGTTCGATGCCTGTTTGTTTAACAGATGCCTGACGGTGAGGTAAAATGTTCTGTTCAACTTTGGGTTGACCTGACCTTCAGATTTGATGCCTGTTTGTTTAACAGATGCTTGACAGTGAAGTCAGATGTTCTTCTCAACTTCATGTTTAGCCGACCTTCGGGTTTGATGCCTGTTTGTTTAAACGATGCCTGACAGCGAGGTCAGATGTTCCTCTCAACTTCGTGTTAAGCTAGCCTTCGGGTTCGATGCCTGTTTGTCTAACAGATTCCTGACGGTGAGGTCAGATGTACTTATCAACTTTGGGTTCGATGCCTGTTTGCTTAACAGATGCCTGACGGTGAGGTCAAATGTACTTATCAACTTCGGGTTGAGCCACAATTCGGGTTCGATGCCTGTTTGTTTAACAGATGCCTGATGGTGAGGTCAGATGTTCTTCTCAAGTTCGGGTTGAGCCGGCCTTCAGATTTGATACCTGTTTGTTTAACAGTTGCTTGACAGTGAAGTCAAATGTTCCACTCAACTTCATGTTGACCCGACCTTTGCGGTCGATGCCTGTTTATTTAACAGATGCATGAAGGCGAGGTCAGATGTTCCTCTCAACTTTGTGTTGAGCCGGCCTTCGGGTTCGATGCCTGTTTATTTAACAAATGCCTGACGGCGAGGTCAGATGTTCTTCTCAACTTCATGTTGTGCCGGCCTTCGGGTTCGATTCTTATTTGTTTAAGTAATGCCTGACGGCGAGGTCAGATGTTCTTCTCAACTTCATGTTGTGCCGGCCTTCGGGTTCGATTCTTATTTGTTTAAGTAATGCCTGATGGGGAGGTTAGATGTTCCTCTCAACTTCGAGTTGAGCCGGCCTTTGGGTTCGATAGGTGTTTGTTTGACAGATGTTTGATGGCGAGGTCAGATGTTCTTCTCAAATAAGGGTTTAGACGGCCTTCGGGTTTAATGCCTGTTTTTTTAAAAGATGCCTGACGGCGAGGTCAGACGTTCTTCTCAACTTCAGGTTGAGCCGGCTTCGGGTTCCACACCTTTTTGTTTAACAGATGCCTGACGGTGAGGTCAGATGTACTTCTCAGCTTCGGGTTGTGCCGGCCTTCGGGTTCAATGGCTGTTTGCTTAACTAATGCCTGATGGGGAGGTCAGATGTTCCTCTAAACTTCAAGTTAAGCTGGCCTTCGGGTTCAATGCTTGTTTGTTTAACAGATGCCTGACGACGAGGTCTAATGTTCTTATCAACTTCGGGTTGAGCCGGCATTCGGGTTCGATGCCTGTTTGTTTAACAGATGCCTGACAGTGTGGTCAGATGTTCTGCTCAACTTCGGGTTGACCCGACCTTCGGATTTGATGCCTGTTTGTTTAACAGATGCTTGACAGTGAATTCAAATGTTCCTCTCAACTTCATGTTGAGCCGACCTTCGAATTTGATGCCTGTTTGTTTAATAGATGCATGACGGCAAGGTCAGATGTTCCTCTCAACTTCATGTTGAGCCGGCCTTCGGGTTCGATGCCTGTTTGTTTAACAGATGCCTGACGGTGGGGTCAGATGTACTTATCAACTTCGGGTTGAGCCGCCATTCGGGTTCGATTCCTGTTTGTTTAACAGATACCTGACGGAGAGGTCAGATGTTCTTCTCAACTTCGGGTTAAGCCGGCTTTCGAATTTGATGCCTGTTTGTTTAATAGATGCTTGACCGTGAAGTCCAATGTTCCTCTCAACTTCATGTTGAGCCGACCTTCGGGTTTGATGCTTATTTGTTTAACAGATGCCTGAAGGCGAGGTCAGATGTTCCTCTCATCTTCGTGTTGAGCCAGCCTTCGGATTCGATGCCTGTTTGTCTAACAGATGCCTGACGGTGGGGTCAGATGTACTTATCAACTTCGGGTTGAGCCGCATTTCGGGTTCGATGACTGTTTGTTTAACAGATGCCTGATGGTGAGGTCAGATGTTCTTCTCATCTTCGGGTTGAGCCGACCTTCAGATTTCATACCTGTTTGTTTAATAGTTGCTTGACAGTGAAGTCAAATGTTCCACTCAACTTCATGTTGAGCCGACCTTTGGGGTCGATGCCTGTTTATTTAACAGATTCCTGAAGGCAAGGTCAGATGTTCCTCTCAACTTCGTGTTGAGCCGGCATTCGGGTTCGATGCCTCTTTGTTTAACAAATGCCTGACGGCAAGGTCAGATGTTCTTCTCAACTTCATGTTGTGCCGGCCTTCGGGTTCGATTCTTATTTCTTTAACTAATGCCTGATGGGAAGGTTAGATGTTCCTCTCAACTTCAAGTTGAGCCGGCCTTCGGGTTCGATACGTGTTTGTTTAACAGATGTTTGATGGCGAGGTTAGATGTTCTTCTCAAATAAGGGTTGAGACGGCCTTCGGGTTTAATGCTTGTTTGTTTAAAAGATGACTGACGGCGAGGTCAGACGTTCTTCTCAACTTCAGGTTGAGCCGGCTTCGGGTTCCACACCTTTTTGTTTAACAGATGCCTGACAGTGAGGTCAGATGTTCTTCTCAGCTTCGGGTTGTACCGGCCTTCGGGTTCAATGGTTGTTTGTTTAACTAATGCCTGATGGGGAGGTCAGATGTTCCTCTAAACTTCAAGTTAAGCCGGCCTTCGGGTTCAATGCCTCTTTGTTTAACAGATGCCTGACGACGAGGTCTAATGTTCTTATCAACTTCGGGTTGAGCCGACATTCGGGTTCGATGCCTGTTTGTTTAACAGATTCCTGATGGTGAGGTCAGATGTTCTTCTCAACTTCGGGTTGATCCGGCTTTCGGATTTGATGCCTGTTTGTTTAATAGATGCTTGACTATGAAGTCAAGTGTTCCTCTCAACTTCATGTTGAGCCGACCTTCGGGTTTGATGCCTGGTTTTTTTAACAGATGCCTGATGGCGAGGTCAGATGTTCCTCCCTACTTCGTGTTGAGCCAGCCTTCGGATTCGATGCCTGTTTGTCTAACAGATGACTGACGGTGGGGTCAGATGTACTTATCAACTTCGGGTTGAGCCGCACTTCGGGTTCGATGACTGTTTTTTTACAAAGGCCTGATGGTGAGGTCAGATGTTCTTCTTATCTTCGGGTTGAGCCGGCCTTCAGATTTGATACCTGTTTGTTTAACAGTTGCTTGACAGTGAAGTCAAATGTTCCACTCAACTTCATGTTGAGCCGACCTTTGGGGTCGATGCCTATTTATTTAATAGATGCCTGAAGGCGAGGTCAGATGTTCCTCTCAACTTCGTGTTGAGCCGGCATTCGGGTTCGAATCCTCTTTGTTTAACAAATGCCTGACGGCGAGGTCAGATGTTCTTCTCAAATTCATTTTTATGTCGGCCTTCGGGTTCGATTCTTATTTGTTTAACTAATGCCTGATGGGAAGGTTAGATGTTCCTCTCAACTTCAAGTTGAGCCGGCCTTCGGGTTCAATACGTGTTTGTTTAACAGATGTTTGATGGCGATGTTAAATGTTCTTCTCAAATAAGGGTTGAGACGGCCTTCGGGTTTAATGCTTGTTTGTTTAAAAGATGCCTGACGGCGAGGTCAGACGTTCTTCTCAACTTCGAGTTGAGCCGGCTTCGGGTTCCACACCTTTTTGTTTAACAGATGCGTGACGTTGAGGTCAGATGTTCTTCTCAGCTTCGGGTTGTGCCGGCCTTCGGGTTCGATGGTTGTTTGTTTAACTAATGCCTGATGGGGAGGTCAGATGTTCCTATAAACTTCAAGTTAAGCCGACCTTCGGGTTCAATGCCTCTTTGTTTAACAGATGCCTGACGACGAGGTCTAATGTTCTTATCAACTTCGGGTTGAGCCGGCATTCGGGTTCGATGCCTGTTTTTTTAACAGATGCCTGACGGTGAGGACAGATGTTCTGCTCAACTTCGGGTTGACCCGACCTTCGGATTTGATGCCTGTTTGTTTAACAGATGCTTGACAGTGAAGTCAAATGTTCCTCTCAACTTCATGTTGAGCCGACCTTCGGGTTTGATGCCTGTTTGTTTAATAGATGCCTGACGGCGAGGTTAGATTTTCCTCTCAACTTCGTGTTGAGCCAGCCTTCGGGTTCGATGCCTATTGGTTTAACAGATGCCTGACGGTGGGGTCAGATGTACTTATCAACTTCGGGTTGAGCCGCCCTTCGGGTTCGATGCCTGTTTGTTTAACAGATTCCTGACGGTGAGGTCAGATGTTCTTCTTAACTTCGGGTTGAGCCGGCTTTCGGATTTGATGCCTGTTTGTTTAATAGATGCTTGACCGTAAAGTCAAATGTTCCTCTCAACTTCATGTTGAGCCGACCTTCGGGTTTTTTGCCTGTTTGTTTAACAGATGCCTGACGGCGAGGTCAGATGTTCCTCTCAACTTCGTGTTGAGCCAGCCTTCGGATTCGATGTCTGTTTGTCTAACAGATGCTTGACGGTGGGGTCAGATGTACTTATCAACTTCGGGTTGAGCCGCACTTCGGGTTCGATGACTGTTTGTTTAACAGATGCCTGATGGTGAGGTCAGATGTTCTTCTAATCTTCGGGTTGAGCCGACCTTCAGATTTGATACCTGTTTGTTTAACAGTTGCTTGACAGTGAAGTCAAATGTTCCACTCAACTTCATGTTGAGCCGACCTTTGGGGTCGATGCCTGTTTATTTAACAGATGCCTGAAGGCGAGGTGAGATGTTCCTCTCAACTTCGTGTTGAGCCGACATTCGGGTTCGATGCCTCTTTGTTTAACAAATGCCTGACGGCGAGGTCAGATGTTCTTATCAAATTCATTTTTATGCTGGCCTTCGGGTTCGATTCTTATTTGTTTAACTAATGCCTGATGGGAAAGATAGATGTTCCTCTCAACTTCAAGTTGAGCCGGCCTTCGGGTTCGATACGTGTTTGTTTAACAGATGTTTGATGGCGAGGTTAGATGTTCTTCTCAAATAAGGGTTGAGACGGCCTTCGGGTTTAATGCTTGTTTGTTTAAAAGATGCCTGACGGCGAGGTCAGACGTTCTTCTCAACTTCGGGATGAGCCGGCTTCGGGTTCCACACATTTTTGTTTAACAGATGCCTGACGGTGAGGTCAGATGTTCTTCTCAGCTTCGGGTTGTGCCGGCCTTTGGGTTCGATGGTTGTTTGTTTAACTAATGCCTGCTGGGGAGGTCAGATGTTCCTCTAAACTTCAAGTTAAGTCGGCCTTCGGGTTCAATGCCTCTTTGTTTAACAGATGCCTGACGACGAGGTCTAATGTTCTTATCAACTTCGGGTTGAGCCGGCATTCGGGTTCGATGCCTGTTTGTTTAACAGATGCCTGACGGTGAGGTCAGATGTTCTGCTCAACTTCGGGTTGACCTGAACTTCGGATTTGATGCCTGTTTGTTTAACAGATGCTTGACAGTGAAGTCAAATGTTCCTCTCAACTTCATGTTGAGCCGACCTTCGGGTTTGATGCCTGTTTGTTTAATAGATGCCTGACGGCGAGGTTAGATTTTCCTCTCAACTTCGAGTTGAGCCGGCCTTCGGGTTCGATACCTGTTTGTTTAACAGATGCCTGACGGTAGGGTCAGATGTACTTATCAACTTCGGGTTGAGCCGCCCTTCGGGTTCGATGCCTGTTTGTTTAACAGATTCCTGACGGTGAGGTCAGATGTTCTTCTCAACTTCGGGTTGAGCCGGCTTTCGGATTTGATGCCTGTTTGTTTAATAGATGCTTGACCGTGAAGTCAAATGTTCCTCTCAACTTCATGTTGAGCCAACCTTCGGGTTTGATGGCTGTTTGTTTAACAGATGCCTGACGGCGAGGTCAGTTGTTCCTCTCAACTTCGTGTTGAGCCAGCCTTCGGATTCGATGCCTGTTTATCTAACAGATGCCTGACGGTGGGGTCAGATGTACTTATCAACTTCGGGATGAGCCGCACTTCGGGTTCGATGACTGTTTGTTTAACAGATGCCTGATGGTGAGGTCAGATGTTCTTCTCATCTTCGGGTTGAGTCGGCCTTCAGATTTGATACCTGTTTCTTTAACAGTTGCTTGCCAGTGAAGTCAAATGTTCCACTCAACTTCATGTTGAGCCGACCTTTGGGGTCGATGCCTGTTTATTTAACAGATGCCTGAAGGCGAGGTCACATGTTCCTCTCAACTTCGTGTTGAGCCGCCATTCGGGTTCGATGCCTCTTTGTTTAACAAATGCCTGACGGCGAGGTCAGATGTTCTTCTCAAATTCATTTTTATGCCGGCCTTCGGGTTCGATTCTTATTTGTTTAACTAATGCCTGATGGGAAAGTTAGATGTTCCTCTCAACTTCAAGTTGAGCCGGCCTTCGGGTTCGATACGTGTTTGTTTAACAGATGTTTGATGGCGAGGTTAGATGTTCTTCTCAAATAACGGTTGAAACAGCCTTCGGGTTTAATGCTTGTTTGTTTAAAAGATGCCTGACGGCAAGGTCAGAGGTTCTTCTCAACTTCGGGTTGAGCCGGCTTCGGGTTCCACACATTTTTGTTTAACAGATGCCTGACGGTGAGGTCAGATGTTCTTCTCAGCTTCGGGTTGTGCCGGCCTTCGGGTTCGATGGCTGTTTGTTTAACTAATGCCTGATGGGGAGGTCAGATGTTCCTCTAAACTTCAAGTTAATCCGGCCTTCGGGTTCAATGCCTCTTTGTTTAACAGATGCCTGACGACGAGGTCTAATGTTCTTATCAACTTCGGGTTGAGCCGGCATTCGGGTTCGATGCCTGTTTGTTTAACAGATGCCTGACGGTGAGGTCAGATGTTCTGCTCAACTTCGGGTTGACCCGACCTTCAAGTTTGATGCCTGTTTGTTTAACAGATGCTTGACAGTGAAGTCAAATGTTCCTCTCAACTTCATGTTGAACCGACCTTCGGGTTTGATGCCTGTTTGATTAATAGATGCCTGACAGCGAGGTTAGATTTTCCTCTCAACTTCGTGTTGAGCCGGCCTTCGGGTTCGATGCCTGTTTGTTTAATAGATGCCTGACGGTGGGGTCAGATGTACTTATCAACTTCGTGTTGAGCCGCCCTTCGGGTTCGATGCCTGTTTGTTTAACAGATTCCTGACGGTGAGGTCAGATGTTCTTCTCAACTTCAGGTTGAGCCGGCTTTCGAATTTGATGCCTGTTTGTTTAATAGATGCTTGACCGTAAAGTCAAATGTTCCTCTCAACTTCATGTTGAGCCGGCCTTCGGGTTTGATGCCTGTTTTTTTAACAGATGCCTGACGGCAAGGTCAGATGTTCCTCTCAACTTTGTGTTGAGCCAGCCTTCGGATTCGATGCCTGTTCGTCTAACAGATGCCTGACGGTAGGGTCAGATGTACTTATCAACATCGGGTTGAGCCGCACTTCGGGTTCGATGACTGTTTGTTTAACAGATGCCTAATGGTGAGGTCAGATGTTCTTCTCATCTTCGGGTTAAGCCGACCTTCAGATTTGATACCTGTTTGTTTAACAGTTGCTTGACAGTGAAGTCAAATGTTCCACTCAACTTCATGTTGAGCCGACCTTTGGGGTCGATGCCTGTTTATTTAACAGATGCCTGAAGGCGAGGTCAGATGTTCCTCTCAACTTCGTGTTGAGCCGACATTCGTGTTCGATGCCTCTTTGTTTAATAAATGCCTGACGGTGAGGTCAGATGTTCTTCTCAACTTCATGTTGTGCCGGCCTTCGGGTTCGATTCTTATTTGTTTAACTAATGCCTGATGGGAAGGTTAGATGTTCCTCTCAACTTCAAGTTGAGCCGGCCTTCGGGTTCGATACGTGTTTGTTTAATAGATGTTTGATGGCGAGGTTAGATGTTCTTCTCAAATAAGGGTTAAGACGGCCTTCGGGTTTAATGGTTGTTTGTTTAAGAGATGCCTGACGGCGAGGTCAGACGTTCTTCTCAACTTCGGGTTGAGCCGACTTCGGGTTCCACACCTTTTTGTTTAACAGATGCCTGACGGTGAGGTCAGATGTTCTTCTCAGCTTCAGGTTGTGCCGGCCTTCAGGTTCGATGGCTGTTTGTTTAACAAATGCCTGATGGGGAGGTCAGATGTTCCTCTAAACTTCAAGTTAAGTCGGCCTTCGGGTTCAATGCCTCTTTGTTTAACAGATGCCTGACGACGAGGTCTAATGTTCTTATCAACTTCGGGTTGAGCCGACATTCGAGTTCGATGCCTGTTTGTTTAACAGATGCCTGACGGTGAGGTCAGATGTTCTGCTCAACTTCGGGTTGACCCGAACTTCGGATTTGATGCCTGTTTGTTTAACAGATTCTTGACAGTGAAGTCAAATGTTCCTCTCAACTTCATGTTGAGCCGACCTTCGGGTTTGATGCCTGTTTGTTTAATAGATGCCTGACGGCGAGGTTAGATTTTCCTCTCAACTTCGCGTTGAGCCGGCCTTCGGGTTCGATGCCTGTTTATTTAACAGATGCCTGACGGTGGGGTCAGATGTACTTATCAACTTCGGGTTGAGCCGCCCTTCGGGTTCGATGCCTAATTGTTTAACAGATTCCTGACGGTGAGGTCAGATGTTCTTCTCAACTTCGGGTTGAGCCGGCTTTCAGATTTGATGCCTGTTTGTTTAATAGATGCTTGACCGTGAAGTCAAATGTTCCTCTTAACTTCATGTTGAGCCAACCTTCGTGTTTGATGCCTGTTTGTTTAACATATGCCTGACGGCGAGGTCAGATGTTCCTCTCAACTTCGTGTTGAGCCAGCCTACGTATTCGATGCCTGTTTGTCTAACAGATGCCAGACGGTGGGGTCAGATGTACTTATCAACTTCGGGTTCGATGACTGCTTGTTTAACAGATGCCTGATGGTGAGGTCAGATGTTCTTCTCATCTTCGGGTTGAGCCGGCCTTCAGATTTGATACCTGTTTGTTTAACAGTTGCTTGACAGTGAAGTCAAATGTTCCACTCAACTTCATGTTGAGCCGACCTTTGGGGTATATGCCTGTTTATTTAACAGATGCCTGAAGGCGAGGTCATATGTTCCTCTCAACTTCGTGTTGAGTCGCCATTCGGGTTCGATGCCTCTTTGTTTAACAAATGCCTGACGGCGAGGTCAGATGTTCTTCTCAACTTCATGTTGTGCTGGCCTTCGGGTTCGATTCTTATTTGTTTAACTATTGCCTGATGGGAAGGCTAGATGTTCCTCTCAACTTCAAGTTGAGTCGGCCTTCGGGTTCGATATGTGTTTGTTTAACAGATGTTTGATGGCGAGGTTAGATGTTCTTCTCAAATAAGGGTTGAGACGGCCTTCGGGTTTAATGCATGTTTGTTTAAAAGATGCCTGACGGCGAGGTCAGACGTTCTTCTCAACTTCGGGTTGAGCCGGCTTCGGGTTCCACACCTTTTTGTTTAACAGATGCCTGACGGTGAGGTCAGATGTTCTTCACAGCTTCGGGTTGTGCCGGCCTTCGGGTTCGATGGCTGTTTGTTTAACTAATGCCTGATGGGGAGGTCAGATGTTCCTCTAAACTTCAAGTTAAGCCGGCCTTCGGGTTCAATGCCTCTTTGTTTAACAGATGCCTGACGACGAGGTCTAATGTTCTTATCAACTTCGGGTTGAGCCGGCATTCGGGTTCGATGCCTGTTTGTTTAACAGATGCTTGACAGTGAAGTCAAATGTTCCTCTCAACTTCATGTTGAGCCGACCTTCGGGTTTGATGCCTGTTTGTTTAATAGATGCCTGACGGCGAGGTTAGATTTTCCTCTCAACTTCGTGTTGAGCCGGCCTTCGGGTTCGATGCCTGTTTGTTTAACAGATGCCTGACGGTGGGGTCAGATGTACTTATCAACTTCGGGTTGAGCCGCCCTTCGGGTTCGATGCCTGTTTGTTTAACAGATTCCTGACGGTGAGGTCAGATGTTCTTCTCAACTTCGGGTTGATCCGGCTTTCGGATTTGATGCCTGTTTGTTTAATAGATGCTTGACCGTGAAATCAAATGTTTCTCTCAACTTCATGTTGAGCCGACCTTCGGGTTTGATGCCTGTTTGTTTTACAGATGCCTGACGGCGAGGTCAGATGTTCCTCTCAACTTCGTGTTGAGCCAGCCTTCGGATTCGATGCCTGTTTGTCTAACAGATGCCTGACGGTGGGGTCAGATGTACTTATCAACTTCGGGTTGAGCCGCACTTCGGGTTCAATGACTGTTTGTTTAATAGATGCCTGATGGTGAGGTCAGATGTTCTTCTCATCTTCGGGTTGAGTCGGCCTTCAGATTTGATACCTATTTGTTTAACAGTTGCTTGACAGTGAAGTCAAAATTTCCACTCAACTTCATGTTGAGCCGACCTTTGGCGTCGATGCCTGTTTATTTAACAGATGCCTTAAGGCGAGGTCAGATGTTCCTCTCAACTTCGTGTTCAGCCGAGATTTGGGTTCGATGCCTCTTTGTTTAACAAATGCCTGACGGCGAGGTCAGATGTTCTTCTCAACTTCATGTTGTGCCGGCCTTCGGGTTCGATTCTTATTTGTTTAACTAATGCCTGATGGGAAGGTTAGATGTTCCTCTCAACTTCAAGTTGAGCTGGCCTTCGGGTTCGATACGTGTTTGTTTAACAGATGTTTGATGGCGAGGTTAGATGTTCTTCTCAAATAAGGGTTGAGACGGCCTTCGGGTTTAATGGTTGTTTGTTTAAAAGATGCCTGACGGTGAGGTCAGACGTTCTTCTCAACTTCGGGTTGAGCCGGCTTCGGGTTCCACACCTTTTTGTTTAACAGATGCCTGACGGTGAGGTCAGATTTTCTTCTCAGCTTCAGGTTGTGCCGGCCTTCAGGTTCGATGGCTGTTTGTTTAACTAATGCCTGATGGGGAGGTCAGATGTTCGTCTAAACTTCAAGTTAAGTCGGCCTTCAGGTTCAATGCCTCATTGTTTAACAGATGCCTGACGACGAGTTCTAATGTTCTTATCATTTTCGGGTTGAGCCGGCATTCGGGTTCGATGCCTGTTTGTTTAACAGATGCCTGACGGTGAGGTCAGATGTTCTGCTCAACTTCGGGTTGACCCGACCTTTGGATTTGATGCCTGTTTGTTTAACAGATGCTTGACAGTGAAGTCAAATGTTCCTCTCAACTTCATGTTGAGCCGACCTTCGGGTTTGATGCCTGTTTGTTTAATAGATGCCTGACGGCGAGGTTAGATTTTCCTCTCAACTTCGTGTTGAGCCGGCCTTCGGGTTCGATGCCTGTTTGTTTAACAGATGCCTGACGGTGGGGTCAGATGTACTTATCAACTTCGGGTTGAGCCGCCCTTCGGGTTCGATGCCTGTTCGTTTAACAGATTCCTGACGGTGAGGTCTGATGTTCTTCTCAACTTGGGGTGTAGCCGGCTTTCGGATTTGATGCCTGTTTGTTTAATAGATGCTTGACCGTGAAGTCAAATGTTCCTCTCAACTTCATGTTGAGCTGACCTTCGGGTTTGATGCCTGTTTGTTTAACAGATGCCTGACGGCGAGGTCAGATGTTCCTCTCAACTTCGTGTTGAGCCAGCCTTCGGATTCGATGCCTGTTTGTCTAACAGATGCCTGACGGTGGGGTCAGATGTACTTATCAACTTCGGGTTGAGCCGCACTTCGGGTTCGATGACTGTTTGTTTAACAGATGCCTGATGGTGACGTCAGATGTTCTTCTCATCTTCGGGTTGAGCCGACCTTCAGATTTGATACCTGTTTGTTTAACAGTTGCTTGACAGTGAAGTCAAATGTTCCACTCAACTTCATGTTGAGCCGACCTTTGGGGTCGATGCCTGTTTATTTAACAGATGCCTGAAGGCGAGGTCAGATGTTCCTCTCAACTTCGTGTTCAGCCGGCATTCGGGTTCGATGCCTCTTTGTTTAACAAATGCCTGACGGCGAGGTCAGATGTTCTTCTCAACTTCATGTTGTGCTGGCCTTCGGGTTCGATTCTTATTTGTTTAACTAATGCCTGATGGGAAGGTTATATGTTCCTCTCAACTTCAAGTTGAGCCGGCCTTCGGGTTCGATACGTGTTTGTTTAACAAATGTTTGATGGCGAGGTTAGATGTTCTTCTCAAATAAGGGTTGAGACGGCCTTCGGGTTTAATGCTTGTTTGTTTAAAAGATGCCTGACGGCGAGGTCAGACGTTCTTCTCAACTTCGGGTTGAGCCGGCTTCGGGTTCCACACCTTTTTGTTTAACAGATGCCTGACGGTGAGGTCAGATGTTTTTCTAAGCTTCGGGTTGTGCCGGCCTTCGGGTTCGATGGCTGTTTGTTTAACTAATGCCTGATGGGGAGGTCAGATGTTCCTCTAAACTTCAAGTTAAGCCGGCCTTCGGGTTCAATGCCTCTTTGTTTAACAGATGCCTGACGATGAGGTCTAATGTTCTTATCAACTTCGGGTTGAGCCGGCATTCGGGTTCGATGCCTGTTTGTTTAACAGATGCCTAACAATGAGGTCAGATGTTCTGGTCAACTTCGGGTTGACCCGACCTTCGGATTTGATGCCTGTTTGTTTAACAGATGCTTGACAGTGAAGTCAAATGTTCCTCTCAACTTCATGTTGAGCCGACCTTCGGGTTTGATGCCTGTTTGTTTAATAGATGCCTGACAGCGAGGTTAGATTTTCCTCTCAACTTCGTGTTGAGCCGGCCTTCGGGTTCGATGCCTGTTTGTTGAACAGATGCCTGACGGTGGGGTCAGATGTACTTATCAACTTCGGGTTGAGCCGCCCATCGGGTTCGATGCCTGTTTGTTTAACAGATTCCTAACGGTGAGGTCAGATGTTCTTCTCAACTTCGGGTTGATCCGGCTTTCGGATTTGATGCCTGTTTGTTTAATAGATGCTTGGCCGTGAAATCAAATGTTTCTCTCAACTTCATGTTGAGCCAACCTTCGGGTTTGATGCCTGTTTGTTTAACAGATGCCTGACGGCGAGGTCAGATGTTCCTCTCAACTTCGTGTTGAGCCAGCCTTCGGATTCGATGCCTGTTTGTCTAACAGATGCCTGACGGTGGGGTCAGATGTACTTATCAACATCGGGTTGAGCCGCACTTCGGGTTCGATGACTGTTTGTTTAACAGATGCCTGATGGTGAGGTCAGATGTTCTTCTCATCTTCGGGTTGAGTCGGCCTTTAGATTTGATACCTATTTGTTTAACAGTTGCTTGACAGTGAAGTCAAATGTTCCACTCAACTTCATGTTGAGCCGACCTTTGGGGTCGATGCCTGTTTATTTAACAGATGCCTGAAGGCGAGGTCAGATGTTCCTCTCAACTTCGTGTTGAGCCGGCATTCGGGTTCGATGCCTCTTTGTTTAACAAATGCCTGACGGTGAGGTCAGATGTTCTTCTCAACATAATGTTGTGCCGGCCTTCGGGTTCAATTCTTATTTGTTTAACTAATGCCTGATGGGAAGGTTAGATGTTCCTCTCAACTTCAAGTTGAGCCGGCCTTCGGGTTCGATACGTGTTTGTTTAACAGATGTTTGATGGCGAGGTTAGATGTTCTTCTCAAATAAGGGTTGAGACGGCCTTCGGGTTTAATGGTTGTTTGTTTAAAAGATGCCTGACGGCGAGGTCAGACGTTCTTCTCAACTTCGGGTTGAGCCGGCTTCGGGTTCCACACCTTTTTGTTTAACAGATGCCTGACGGTGAGGTCAGATGTTCTTCTCAGCTTCAGGTTGTGCCGGCCTTCAGGTTCGATGGCTGTTTGTTTAACTAATGCCTGATGGGGAGGTCAGATGTTCCTCTAAACTTCAAGTTAAGTCGGCCTTCAGGTTCAATGCCTCTTTGTTTAACAGATGCCTAACGACGAGTTCTAATGTTCTTATCAACTTCGGGTTGAGCCGGCATTCGGGTTCGATGCCTGTTTGTTTAACAGATGCCTGACGGTTAGGTCAGATGTTCTGCTCAACTTCGGGTTGACCCGACCTTCGGATTTGATGCCTGTTTGTTTAACAGATGCTTGACACTGAAGTCAAATGTTACTCTCAACTTCATGTTTAGCCGACCTTCGGGTTTGATGCCTGTTTGTTTAATAAATGCCTGACGGCGAGGTTAGATTTTCCTCTCAACATCGTGTTGAGCCGGCCTTCGGGTTCGATGCCTATTTGTTTAACAGATGCCTAACGGTGGGGTCAGATGTACTTATCAACTTCGGGTTGAGCCGCCCTTCGGGTTCGATGCCTGTTTGTTTAACAGATTCCTGACGGTGAGGTCTGATGTTCTTCTCAACTTCGGGTTGAGCCGACTTTCGGATTTGATGCCTGTTTGTTTAATAGATGCTTGATCGTGAAGTCAAATGTTCCTCTCAACTTCATGTTGAGCCGACCTTCGGGTTTGATGCCTGTTTGTTTAACAGATGCCTGACGGCGAGGTCAGATGTTCCTCTCAACTTCGTGTTGAGCCAGCCTTCGGATTCGATGCCTGTTTGTCTAACAGATGCCTGACGGTGGGGTCAGATGTACTTATCAACTTCGGGTTGAGCCGCACTTCGGGTTCGATGACTGTTTGTTTAACAGATGCCTGATGGTGACGTCAGATGTTCTTCTCATCTTCGGGTTGAGCCGACCTTCAGATTTGATACCTGTTTGTTTAACAGTTGCTTGACAGTGAAGTCAAATGTTCCACTCAACTTCATGTTGAGCCGACCTTTGGGGTCGATGCCTGTTTATTTAACAGATGCCTGAAGGCGAGGTCAGATGTTCCTCTCAACTTCGTGTTCAGCCGGCATTCGGGTTCGATGCCTCTTTATTTAACAAATGCCTGACGACGAGGTTAGATGTTCTTCTCAACTTCATGTTGTGCTGGCCTTCGGGTTCGATTCTTATTTGTTTAACTAATGCCTGATGGGAAGGTTAGATGTTCCTCTAGACTTCAAGTTGAGCCGGCCTTCGGGTTCGATACGTGTTTGTTTAACAGATGTTTGACGGCGAGGTTAGATGTTCTTCTCAAATAAGGGTTGAGACGGCCTTCGGGTTTAATGCTTGTTTGTTTAAAAGATGCCTGACGGCGAGGTCAGACGTTCTTCTCAACTTCGGGTTGAGCCGGCTTCGGGTTCCACACCTTTTTGTTTAACAGATGCCTGACGGTGAGGTCAGATGTTCTTCTCAGCTTCGGGTTGTGCCGGCCTTCGAGTTCGATGGCTGTTTGTTTAACTAATGCCTGATGGGGAGGTCAGATGTTCCTCTAAACTTCAAGTTAAGCCGGCCTTCGGGTTCAATGCCTCTTTGTTTAACAGATGCCTGACGACGAGGTCTAATGTTCTTATCAACTTCGGGTTGAGCCGACATTCGGGTTCGATGCCTGTTTGTTTAACAGATGCCTGACGGTGAGGTCAGATGTTCTGCTCAACTTCGGGTTGACCCGACCTTCGGATTTGATGCCTGTTTGTTTAACAGATGCTTGACAGTGAAGTCAAATGTTCCTCTCAACTTCATGTTGAGCCGACCTTCGGGTTTGATGCCTGTTTGTTTAATAGATGCCTGACGACGAGGTTAGATTTTCCTCTCAACTTCGTGTTGAGCCGACCTTCGGGTTCGATGCCTGTTTGTTTAACAGATGCCTGACGGTGGGGTCAGATGTACTTATCAACTTCGGGTTGAGCCGCCCTTCGGGTTCGATGCCTGTTTGTTTAACAGATTCCTAACGGTGAAGTCAGATGTTCTTCTCAACTTCGGGTTGAGCCGGCCTTCGGAATTGATGTCTGTTTGTTTAACAGATGCTTGACCGTGAAGTCAAATGTTCCTCTCAACTTCATGTTGAGCCGACCTTCGGGTTTGATGCCTGTTTATTTAACAGATGCCTGACGGCGAGGTCAGATGTTCCTCTCAACTTCGTGTTGAGCCAGCCTTCAGATTCGATGCCTATTTGTCTAACAGATGCCTGACGGTGGGGTCAGATGTACTCATCTTCGGGTTGAGTCGGCCTTTAGATTTGATACCTATTTGTTTAACAGTTGCTTGACAGTGAAGTCAAATGTTCCACTCAACTTCATGTTGAGCCGACCTTTGGGGTCGATGCCTGTTTATTTAACAGATGCCTGAAGGCGAGGCAGATGTTCCTCTCAACTTCGTGTTGAGCCGGCATTCGGGTTCGATGCCTCTTTGTTTAACAAATGCCTGACGGTGAGGTCAGATGTTCTTCTCAACTTAATGTTGTGCTGGCCTTCGGGTTCGATTCTTATTTGTTTAACTAATGCCTGATGGGAAGGTTAGATGTTCCTCTCAACTTCAAGTTGAGCCGGCCTTCGGGTTCGATACGTGTTTGTTTAACAGATGTTTGATGGCGAGGTTAGATGTTCTTCTCAAATAAGGGTTGAGACGGCCTTCGGGTTTAATGCTTGTTTGTTTAAAAGATGCCTGACGGCGAGGTCAGACGTTCTTCTCAACTTCGGGTTGAGCCGGCTTCGGGTTCCACACCTTTTTGTTTAACAGATGCCTGATGGTGATGTCAGATGTTCTTCTCAGCTTCGGGTTGTGCCGGCCTTCGAGTTCGATGGCTGTTTGTTTAACTAATGCCTGATGGGGAGGTCAGATGTTCCTCTAAACTTCAAGTTAAGCCGGCCTTCGGGTTCAATGCCTCTTTGTTTAACAGATACCTGACGACGAGGTCTAATGTTCTTATCAACTTCGGGTTGAGCCGACATTCGGGTTCGATGCCTGTTTGTTTAACAGATGCCTGACGGTGAGGTCAGATGTTCTGCTCAACTTCGAGTTGACCCGACCTTCGGATTTGATGCCTGTTTGTTTAACAGATGCTTGACAGTGAAGTCAAATGTTCCTCTCAACTTCATGTTGAGCCGACCTTCGGGTTTGATGCCTGTTTGTTTAATAGATGCCTGACGGCGAGGTTAGATTTTCCTCTCAACATCGTGTTGAGCCAGCCTTCGGGTTCGATGCCTATTTGTTTAACAGATGCCTGACGGTGGGGTCAGATGTACTTATCAACTTCGGGTTGAGCCGCCCTTCGGGTTCGATGCCTATTTGTTTAACAGATTCCTGACGGTGAGGTCTGATGTTCTTCTCAACTTCGGGTTGAGCCGACTTTCGGATTTGATGCCTGTTTGTTTAATAGATGCTTGACCGTGAAGTCAAATGTTCCTCTCAACTTCATGTTGAGCCGACCTTCGGGTTTGATGCCTGTTTGTTTAACAGATGCCTGACGGCGAGGTCAGATGTTCCTCTCAACTTCGTGTTGAGCTAGCCTTCGGATTCGATGCCTGTTTGTCTAACAGATGCCTGACGGTGGGGTCAGATGTACTTATCAACTTCGGGTTGAGCCGCACTTCGGGTTCGATGACTGTTTGTTTAACAGATGCCTGATGGTGACGTCAGATGTTCTTCACATCTTCGGGTTGAGCCGACCTTCAGATTTGATACCTGTTTGTTTAACAGTTGCTTGACAGTGAAGTCAAATGTTCCACTCAACTTCATGTTGAGCCGACCTTTGGGGTCGATGCCTGTTTATTTAACAGATGCCTGAAGGCGAGGTCAGATGTTCCTCTCAACTTCGTGTTCAGCCGACATTCGGGTTCGATGCCTCTTTGTTTAACAAATGCCTGACGGCGAGGTCAGATGTTCTTCTCAACTTCATGTTGTGCTGGCCTTCGGGTTCGATTCTTATTTGTTTAACTAATGCCTGATGGGAAGGTTAGATGTTCCTCTCAACTTCAAGTTGAGCCGGCCTTCGGGTTCGATACGTGTTTGTTTAACAGATGTTTGATGGCGAGGTTAGATGTTATTCTCAAATAAGGGTTGAGACGGCCTTCGGGTTTAATGCTTGTTTGTTTAAATGATGCCTGACGGCGAGGTCAGACGTTCTTCTCAACTTCGGGTTGAGCCGGCTTCGGGTTCCACACCTTTTTGTTTAACAGTTGCCTGACGGTGAGGTCAGATGTTCTTCTCAGCTTCAGGTTGTGCCGGCCTTCAGGTTCGATGGCTGTTTGTTTAACTATTGCCTGATGGGGAGGTCAGATGTTCCTCTAAACTTCAAGTTAAGCTGGCCTTCGGGTTCAATGCCTCTTTGTTTAACAGATGCCTGACGACGAGGTCTAATGTTCTTATCAACTTCGGGTTGAGCCGACATTCGGGTTCGATGCCTGTTTGTTTAACAGATGCCTGACGGTGAGGTCAGATGTTCTGCTCAACTTCGGGTTGACTCGACCTTCGGATTTGATGCCTGTTTGTTTAACAGATGCTTGACAGTGAAGTCAAATGTTCCTCTCAACTTCATGTTGAGCCGACCTTCGGGTTTGATGCCTGTTTGTTTAATAGATGCTTGACGACGGGGTTAGATTTTCCTCTCAACTTCGTGTTGAGCCGGCCTTCGGGTTCGATGCCTGTTTGTTTAACAGATGCCTGACGGTGGGGTCAGATGTACTTATCAACTTCGGGTTGAGCCGCCCTTCGGGTTCGATGCCTGTTTGTTTAACAGATTCCTAACGGTGAAGTCAGATGTTCTTCTCAACTTCGGGTTGAGCCGACCTTCGGATTTGATGCCTGTTTGTTTAACAGATGCTTGACAGTGAAGTCAAATGTTCCTCTCAACTTCATGTTGAGCCGACCTTCGGGTTTGATGCCTGTTTGTTTAATAGATGCCTGACGGCGAGGTTAGATTTTCCTCTCAACATCGTGTTGAGCCGGCCTTCGGGTTCGATGCCTATTTGTTTAACAGATGCCTGACGGTGGGGTCAGATGTACTTATCAATTTCAGGTTGAGCCGCCCTTCGGGTTCGATGCCTATTTGTTTAACAGATTCCTGACGGTGAGGTCTGATGTTCTTCTCAACTTCGGGTTGAGCCGACTTTCGGATTTGATGCCTGTTTGTTTAATAGATGCTTGACCGTGAAGTCAAATGTTCCTCTCAACTTCATGTTGAGCCGACCTTCGGGTTTGATGCCTGTTTGTTTAACAGATGCCTGACGGCAAGGTCAGATGTTCCTCTCAACTTCGTGTTGAGCTAGCCTTCGGATTCGATGCCTGTTTGTCTAACAGATGCCTGACGGTGGGGTAAGATGTACTTATCAACTTCGGGTTGAGCCGCACTTCGGGTTCGATGACTGTTTGTTTAACAGATGCCTGATGGTGACGTCAGATGTTCTTCTCATCTTCGGGTTGAGCCGACCTTCAGATTTGATACCTGTTTGTTTAACAGTTGCTTGACAGTGAAGTCAAATGTTCCACTCAACTTCATGTTGAGCCGACCTTTGGGGTCGATGCCTGTTTATTTAACAGATGCCTGAAGGCGAGGTCAGATGTTCCTCTCAACTTCGTGTTCAGCCGACATTCGGGTTCGATGCCTCTTTGTTTAACAAATGCCTGACGGCGAGGTCAGATGTTCTTCTCAACTTCATGTTGTGCTGGCCTTCGGGTTCGATTCTTATTTGTTTAACTAATGCCTGATGGGAAGGTTAGATGTTCCTCTCAACTTCAAGTTGAGCCGGCCTTCTGGTTCGATACGTGTTTGTTTAACAGATGTTTGATGGCGAGGTTAGATGTTATTCTCAAATAAGGGTTGAGACGGCCTTCGGGTTTAATGCTTGTTTGTTTAAATGATGCCTGACGGCGAGGTCAGACGTTCTTCTCAACTTCGGGTTGATCCGGCTTCGGGTTCCACACCTTTTTGTTTAACAGTTGCCTGACGGTGAGGTCAGATGTTCTTCTCAGCTTCAGGTTGTGCCGGCCTTCAGGTTCGATGGCTGTTTGTTTAACTATTGCCTGATGGGGAGGTCAGATGTTCCTCTAAACTTCAAGTTAAGCCGGCCTTCGGGTTCAATGCCTGTTTGTTTAACAGATGCCTGACGACGAGGTCTAATGTTCTTATCAACTTCGGGTTGAGCCGACATTCGGGTTCGATGCCTGTTTGTTTAACAGATGCCTGACGGTGAGGTCAGATGTTCTGCTCAACTTCGGGTTGACTCGACCTTCGGATTTGATGCCTGTTTGTTTAACAGATGCTTGACAGTGAAGTCAAATGTTCCTCTCAACTTCATGTTGAGCCGACCTTCGGGTTTGATGCCTGTTTGTTTAATAGATGCTTGACGACGAGGTTAGATTTTCCTCTCAACTTCGTGTTGAGCCGGCCTTCGGGTTCGATGCCTGTTTGTTTAACAGATGCCTGACGGTGGGGTCAGATGTACTTATCAACTTCGGGTTGAGCCGCCCTTCGGGTTCGATGCCTGTTTGTTTAACAGATTCCTAACGGTGAAGTCAGATGTTCTTCTCATCTTCGGGTTGAGCCGGCCTTCGGATTTGATGTCTGTTTGTTTAACAGATGCTTGACCGTGAAGTCAAATGTTCCTCTCAACTTCATGTTGAGCCGACCTTCGGGTTTGATGCCTGTTTGTTTAATAGATGCCTGACGGCGAGGTCAGATGTTCCTCTCAACTTCGTGTTGAGCCGGCCTTCGGGTTCGATGCCTGTTTGTTTAACAGATGCCTGACGGTGGGGTCAGATGTACTTATCAACTTCGGGTTGAGCCGCCCTTCAGGTTCGATGCCTGTTTGTTTAACAGATTCCTGACGGTGAGGTCAGATGTTCTTCTCAACGTCGGGTTGAGCCGGCCTTCGGATTTGATGTCTGTTTGTTTAACAGATGCTTGACCGTGAAGTCAAATGTTCCTCTCAACTTCATCTTGAGCCGACCTTCGGGTTTGATGCCTGTTTGTTTAATAGATGCCTGACGGCGAGGTCAGATGTTCCTCTCAACTTCGTGTTGAGCCGGCCTTCGGGTTCGATGCCTGTTTGTTTAACAGATGCCTGACGGTGGGGTCAGATGTACTTATCAACTTCGGGTTGAGCCGCCCTTCAGGTTCGATGCCTGTTTGTTTAACCGGTTCCTAACAGTGAGGTCAGATGTTCTTCTCAACTTCGGGTTGAGCCGGCCTTCGGATTTGATGCGTGTTTGTTTAACAGATGCTTGACCGTGAAGTCAAATGTTCCTCTCAACTTCATGTTGAGCCGACCTTCGGGTTTGATCCCTGTTTGTTTAACAGATGCCTGACGGCGAGGTCAGATGTTCCTCTCAAATTCGTGTTGAGCCAGCCTTCGAATTTGATGCCTGTTTGTCTAACAGATGCCTGATGGTGAGGTCAGATGTACTTATCAACTTCGGGTTGAGCCGCACTTCGGGTTCGATGACTGTTTGTTTAACAGATGCCTGATGGTGAGGTCAGATGTTCTTCTCAACTTCGGGTTGAGGCGGCCTTCAGATTTGATACCTGTTTGTTTAACAGTTTCTTGACAGTGAAGTTAAATGTTCCACTCAACTTCATGTTGAGCCGACCTTTGGGGTCGATGCCTGTTTATTTAACAGATGCCTGAAGGCGAGGTAAGATGTTCCTCTTAACTTCGTGTTGAGCCGGCATTCGGGTTCGATGCCTCTTTATTTAACAAATGCCTGACGGCGAGGTCAGATGTTCTTCTAAATTTCATGTTGAGCCGACCTTCGGGTTTGATGCCTGTTTGTTTAACAGATGCCTGACGGCGAGGTCAGATGTTCCTCTCAACTTCGTGTTGAGCCAGCCTTCGGATTCGATGCCTGTTTGTCTAACAGATGCCTGACGGTGGGGTCAGATGTACTTATCAACTTCGGGTTGAGCCGCACTTCGGGTTCGATGACTGTTTGTTTAACAGATGCCTGATGGTGAGGTCAGATGTTCTTCTCATCTTCGGGTTGAGTCGGCCTTCAGATTTGATACCTATTTGTTTAATAGTATCTTGACAGTGAAGTCAAATGTTCCACTCAACTTCATGTTGAGCCGACCTTTGGGGTCGATGCCTGTTAATTTAACAGATGCCTGAAGGCGAGGTCAGATGTTCCTCTCAACTTCGTGTTGAGCCGGCATTCGGGTTCGATGCCTCTTTGTTTAACAAATGCCTGACGGTGAGGTCAGATGTTCTTCTCAACTTAATGTTGTGCTGGCCTTCGGGTTCGATTCTTATTTGTTTAACTAATGCCTGATGGGAAGGTTAGATGTTCCTCTCAACTTCAAGTTGAGCCGGCCTTCGGGTTCGATACGTGTTTGTTTAACAGATGTTTGATGGCGAGGTTAGATGTTCTTCTCAAATAAGGGTTGAGACGGCCTTCGGGTTTAATGCTTGTTTGTTTAAAAGATGCCTGACGGCGAGGTCAGACGTTCTTCTCAACTTCGGGTTGAGCCGGCTTCGGGTTCCACACCTTTTTGTTTAACAGTTGCCTGACGGTGAGGTCAGATGTTCTTCTCAGCTTCAGGTTGTGCCGGCCTTCAGGTTCGATGGCTGTTTGTTTAACTATTGCCTGATGGGGAGGTCAGATGTTCCTCTAAACTTCAAGTTAAGCTGGCCTTCGGGTTCAATGCCTCTTTGTTTAACAGATGCCTGACGACGAGGTCTAATGTTCTTATCAACTTCGGGTTGAGCCGACATTCGGGTTCGATGCCTGTTTGTTTAACAGATGCCTGACGGTGAGGTCAGATGTTCTGCTCAACTTCGGGTTGACTCGACCTTCGGATTTGATGCCTGTTTGTTTAACAGATGCTTGACAGTGAAGTCAAATGTTCCTCTCAACTTCATGTTGAGCCGACCTTCGGGTTTGATGCCTGTTTGTTTAATAGATGCCTGACGGCGAGGTTAGATTTTCCTCTCAACATCGTGTTGAGCCGGCCTTCGGGTTCGATGCCTGTTTGTTTAACAGATGCCTGACGGTGGGGTCAGATGTACTTATCAACTTCGGGTTGAGCCGCCCTTCGGGTTCGATGCCTGTTTGTTTAACAGATTCCTAACGGTGAAGTCAGATGTTCTTCTCAACTTCGGGTTGAGCCGACCTTCGGATTTGATGCCTGTTTGTTTAACAGATGCTTGACAGTGAAGTCAAATGTTCCTCTCAACTTCATGTTGAGCCGACCTTCGGGTTTGATGCCTGTTTGTTTAATAGATGCCTGACGGCGAGGTTAGATTTTCCTCTCAACATCGTGTTGAGCCGGCCTTCGGGTTCGATGCCTATTTGTTTAACAGATGCCTGACGGTGGGGTCAGATGTACTTATCAATTTCAGGTTGAGCCGCCCTTCGGGTTCGATGCCTATTTGTTTAACAGATTCCTGACGGTGAGGTCTGATGTTCTTCTCAACTTCGGGTTGAGCCGACTTTCGGATTTGATGCCTGTTTGTTTAATAGATGCTTGACCGTGAAGTCAAATGTTCCTCTCAACTTCATGTTGAGCCGACCTTCGGGTTTGATGCCTGTTTGTTTAACAGATGCCTGACGGCAAGGTCAGATGTTCCTCTCAACTTCGTGTTGAGCTAGCCTTCGGATTCGATGCCTGTTTGTCTAACAGATGCCTGACGGTGGGGTAAGATGTACTTATCAACTTCGGGTTGAGCCGCACTTCGGGTTCGATGACTGTTTGTTTAACAGATGCCTGATGGTGACGTCAGATGTTCTTCTCATCTTCGGGTTGAGCCGACCTTCAGATTTGATACCTGTTTGTTTAACAGTTGCTTGACAGTGAAGTCAAATGTTCCACTCAACTTCATGTTGAGCCGACCTTTGGGGTCGATGCCTGTTTATTTAACAGATGCCTGAAGGCGAGGTCAGATGTTCCTCTCAACTTCGTGTTCAGCCGACATTCGGGTTCGATGCCTCTTTGTTTAACAAATGCCTGACGGCGAGGTCAGATGTTCTTCTCAACTTCATGTTGTGCTGGCCTTCGGGTTCGATTCTTATTTGTTTAACTAATGCCTGATGGGAAGGTTAGATGTTCCTCTCAACTTCAAGTTGAGCCGGCCTTCTGGTTCGATACGTGTTTGTTTAACAGATGTTTGATGGCGAGGTTAGATGTTATTCTCAAATAAGGGTTGAGACGGCCTTCGGGTTTAATGCTTGTTTGTTTAAATGATGCCTGACGGCGAGGTCAGACGTTCTTCTCAACTTCGGGTTGATCCGGCTTCGGGTTCCACACCTTTTTGTTTAACAGTTGCCTGACGGTGAGGTCAGATGTTCTTCTCAGCTTCAGGTTGTGCCGGCCTTCAGGTTCGATGGCTGTTTGTTTAACTATTGCCTGATGGGGAGGTCAGATGTTCCTCTAAACTTCAAGTTAAGCCGGCCTTCGGGTTCAATGCCTGTTTGTTTAACAGATGCCTGACGACGAGGTCTAATGTTCTTATCAACTTCGGGTTGAGCCGACATTCGGGTTCGATGCCTGTTTGTTTAACAGATGCCTGACGGTGAGGTCAGATGTTCTGCTCAACTTCGGGTTGACTCGACCTTCGGATTTGATGCCTGTTTGTTTAACAGATGCTTGACAGTGAAGTCAAATGTTCCTCTCAACTTCATGTTGAGCCGACCTTCGGGTTTGATGCCTGTTTGTTTAATAGATGCTTGACGACGAGGTTAGATTTTCCTCTCAACTTCGTGTTGAGCCGGCCTTCGGGTTCGATGCCTGTTTGTTTAACAGATGCCTGACGGTGGGGTCAGATGTACTTATCAACTTCGGGTTGAGCCGCCCTTCGGGTTCGATGCCTGTTTGTTTAACAGATTCCTAACGGTGAAGTCAGATGTTCTTCTCAACTTCGGGTTGAGCCGGCCTTCGGATTTGATGTCTGTTTGTTTAACAGATGCTTGACCGTGAAGTCAAATGTTCCTCTCAACTTCATGTTGAGCCGACCTTCGGGTTTGATGCCTGTTTGTTTAATAGATGCCTGACGGCGAGGTCAGATGTTCCTCTCAACTTCGTGTTGAGCCGGCCTTCGGGTTCGATGCCTGTTTGTTTAACAGATGCCTGACGGTGGGGTCAGATGTACTTATCAACTTCGGGTTGAGCCGCCCTTCAGGTTCGATGCCTGTTTGTTTAACAGATTCCTGACGGTGAGGTCAGATGTTCTTCTCAACGTCGGGTTGAGCCGGCCTTCGGATTTGATGTCTGTTTGTTTAACAGATGCTTGACCGTGAAGTCAAATGTTCCTCTCAACTTCATCTTGAGCCGACCTTCGGGTTTGATGCCTGTTTGTTTAATAGATGCCTGACGGCGAGGTCAGATGTTCCTCTCAACTTCGTGTTGAGCCGGCCTTCGGGTTCGATGCCTGTTTGTTTAACAGATGCCTGACGGTGGGGTCAGATGTACTTATCAACTTCGGGTTGAGCCGCCCTTCAGGTTCGATGCCTGTTTGTTTAACCGGTTCCTAACAGTGAGGTCAGATGTTCTTCTCAACTTCGGGTTGAGCCGGCCTTCGGATTTGATGCGTGTTTGTTTAACAGATGCTTGACCGTGAAGTCAAATGTTCCTCTCAACTTCATGTTGAGCCGACCTTCGGGTTTGATCCCTGTTTGTTTAACAGATGCCTGACGGCGAGGTCAGATGTTCCTCTCAAATTCGTGTTGAGCCAGCCTTCGAATTTGATGCCTGTTTGTCTAACAGATGCCTGATGGTGAGGTCAGATGTACTTATCAACTTCGGGTTGAGCCGCACTTCGGGTTCGATGACTGTTTGTTTAACAGATGCCTGATGGTGAGGTCAGATGTTCTTCTCAACTTCGGGTTGAGGCGGCCTTCAGATTTGATACCTGTTTGTTTAACAGTTTCTTGACAGTGAAGTTAAATGTTCCACTCAACTTCATGTTGAGCCGACCTTTGGGGTCGATGCCTGTTTATTTAACAGATGCCTGAAGGCGAGGTAAGATGTTCCTCTTAACTTCGTGTTGAGCCGGCATTCGGGTTCGATGCCTCTTTATTTAACAAATGCCTGACGGCGAGGTCAGATGTTCTTCTAAATTTCATGTTGAGCCGACCTTCGGGTTTGATGCCTGTTTGTTTAACAGATGCCTGACGGCGAGGTCAGATGTTCCTCTCAACTTCGTGTTGAGCCAGCCTTCGGATTCGATGCCTGTTTGTCTAACAGATGCCTGACGGTGGGGTCAGATGTACTTATCAACTTCGGGTTGAGCCGCACTTCGGGTTCGATGACTGTTTGTTTAACAGATGCCTGATGGTGAGGTCAGATGTTCTTCTCATCTTCGGGTTGAGTCGGCCTTCAGATTTGATACCTATTTGTTTAATAGTATCTTGACAGTGAAGTCAAATGTTCCACTCAACTTCATGTTGAGCCGACCTTTGGGGTCGATGCCTGTTTATTTAACAGATGCCTGAAGGCGAGGTCAGATGTTCCTCTCAACTTCGTGTTGAGCCGGCATTCGGGTTCGATGCCTCTTTGTTTAACAAATGCCTGACGGTGAGGTCAGATGTTCTTCTCAACTTAATGTTGTGCTGGCCTTCGGGTTCGATTCTTATTTGTTTAACTAATGCCTGATGGGAAGGTTAGATGTTCCTCTCAACTTCAAGTTGAGCCGGCCTTCGGGTTCGATACGTGTTTGTTTAACAGATGTTTGATGGCGAGGTTAGATGTTCTTCTCAAATAAGGGTTGAGACGGCCTTCGGGTTTAATGCTTGTTTGTTTAAAAGATGCCTGACGGCGAGGTCAGACGTTCTTCTCAACTTCGGGTTGAGCCGGCTTCGGGTTCCACACCTTTTTGTTTAACAGATGCCTGACGGTGAGGTCAGATGTTCTTCTCAGCTTCGGGTTGTGCCGGCCTTCGAGTTCGATGGTTGTTTGTTTAACTAATGCCTGATGGGGAGGTCAGATGTTCCTCTAAACTTCAAGTTAAGCCGGCCTTCGGGTTCAATGCCTCTTTGTTTAACAGATGCCTGACGACGAGGTCTAATGTTCTTATCAACTTCGGGTTGAGTCGACATTCGGGTTCGATGCCTGTTTGTTTAACAGATGCCTGACGGTGAGGTCAGATGTTCTGCTCAACTTCGGGTTGACCCGACCTTCGGATTTGATGCCTGTTTGTTTAACAGATGCTTGACAGTGAAGTCAAATGTTCCTCTCAACTTCATGTTGAGCCGACCTTCGGGTTTGATGCCTGTTTGTTTAATAGATGCCTGACGGCGAGGTTAGATTTTCCTCTCAACATCGTGTTGAGCCGGCCTTCGGGTTCGATGCCTATTTGTTTAACAGATGCCTGACGGTGGGGTCAGATGTACTTATCAACTTCGGGTTGAGCCGCCCTTCGGGTTCGATGCCTGTTTGTTTAACAGATTCCTGACGGTGAGGTCTGATGTTCTTCTCAACTTCGGGTTGAGCCGACTTTCGGATTTGATGCCTGTTTGTTTAATAGATGCTTGACCGTGAAGTCAAATGTTCCTCTCAACTTCATGTTGAGCCGACCTTCGGGTTTGATGCCTGTTTGTTTAACATATTCCTGACGGCGAGGTCAGATGTTCCTCTCAACTTCGTGTTGAGCCAGCCTTCGGATTCGATGCCTGTTTGTCTAACAGATGCCTGACGGTGGGGTCAGATGTACTTATCAACTTCGGGTTGAGCCGCACTTCGGGTTCGATGACTGTTTGTTTAACAGATGCCTGATGGTGACGTCAGATGTTCTTCTCATCTTCGGGTTGAGCCGACCTTCAGATTTGATACCTGTTTGTTTAACAGTTGCTTGACAGTGAAGTCAAATGTTCCACTCAACTTCATGTTGAGCCGACCTTTGGGGTCGATGCCTGTTTATTTAACAGATGCCTGAAGGCAAGGTCAGATGTTCCTCTCAACTTCGTGTTCAGCCGACATTCGGGTTCGATGCCTCTTTGTTTAACAAATGCCTGACGGCGAGGTCAGATGTTCTTCTCAACTTCATGTTGTTCTGGCCTTCGGGTTCGATTCTTATTTGTTTAACTAATGCGTGATAGGAAGGTTAGATGTTCCTCTCAACTTCAAGTTGAGCCGGCCTTCGGGTTCGATACGTGTTTGTTTAACAGATGTTTGATGGCGAGGTTAGATGTTCTTCTCAAATAAGGGTTGAGACGGCCTTCGGGTTTAATGCTTGTTTGTTTAAAAGATGCCTGACGGCGAGGTCAGACGTTCTTCTCAACTTCGGGTTGAGCCGGCTTCGGGTTCCACACCTTTTTGTTTAACAGATGCCTGACGGTGAGGTCAGATGTTCTTCTGAGCTTCGGGTTGTGCCGGCCTTCGAGTTCGATGGCTGTTTGTTTAACTAATGCCTGAGTGGGAGGTCAGATGTTCCTCTAAACTTCAAGTTAAGCCGGCCTTCGGGTTCAATGCCTCTTTGTTTAACAGATGCCTGACGACGAGGTCTAATGTTCTTATCAACTTCGGGTTGAGTCGACATTCGGGTTCGATGCCTGTTTGTTTAACAGATGCCTGACGGTGAGGTCAGATGTTCTGCTCAACTTCGGGTTGACCCGACCTTCGGATTTGATGCCTGTTTGTTTAACAGATGCTTGACAGTGAAGTCAAATGTTCCTCTCAACTTCATGTTGAGCCGACCTTCGGGTTTGATGCCTGTTTGTTTAATAGATGCCTGACGGCGAGGTTAGATTTTCCTCTCAACATCGTGTTGAGCCGGCCTTCGGGTTCGATGCCTATTTGTTTAACAGATGCCTGACGGTGGGGTCAGATGTACTTATCAACTTCGGGTTGAGCCGCCCTTCGGGTTCGATGCCTGTTTGTTTAACAGATTCCTGACGGTGAGGTCTGATGTTCTTCTCAACTTCGGGTTGAGCCGACTTTCGGATTTGATGCCTGTTTGTTTAATAGATGCTTGACCGTGAAGTCAAATGTTCCTCTCAACTTCATGTTGAGCCGACCTTCGGGTTTGATGCCTGTTTGTTTAACAGATGCCTGACGGCGAGGTCAGATGTTCCTCTCAACTTCGTGTTGAGCCAGCCTTCGAATTCGATGCCTGTTTGTCTAACAGATGCCTGACGGTGGGGTCAGATGTACTTATCAACTTCGGGTTGAGCCGCACTTCGGGTTCGATGACTGTTTGTTTAACAGATGCCTGATGGTGACGTCAGATGTTCTTCTCATCTTCGGGTTGAGCCGACCTTCAGATTTGATACCTCTTTGTTTAACAGTTGCTTGACAGTGAAGTCAAATGTTCCACTCAACTTCATGTTGAGCCGACCTTTGGGGTCGATGCCTGTTTATTTAACAGATGCCTGAAGGCAAGGTCAGATGTTCCTCTCAACTTCATGTTCAGCCGACATTCGGGTTCGATGCCTCTTTGTTTAACAAATGCCTGACGGCGAGGTCAGATGTTCTTCTCAACTTCATGTTGTGTTGGCCTTCGGGTTCGATTCTTATTTGTTTAACTAATGCCTGATGGGAAGGTTAGATGTTCCTCTCAACTTCAAGTTGAGCCGGCCTTCGGGTTCGATACGTGTTTGTTTAACAGATGTTTGATGGCGAGGTTAGATGTTCTTCTCAAATAAGGGTTGAGACGGCCTTCGGGTTTAATGCTTGTTTGTTTAAAAGATGCCTGACGGCAAGGTCAGACGTTCTTCTCAACTTCGGGTTGAGCCGGCTTCGGGTTCCACACCTTTTTGTTTAACAGATGCCTGACAGTGAGGTCAGATGTTCTTCTCAGCTTCAGGTTGTGCCGGCCTTCAGGTTCGATGGCTGTTTGTTTAACTATTGCCTGATGGGGAGGTCAGATGTTCCTCTAAACTTCAAGTTAAGCCGGCCTTCGGGTTCAATGCCTCTTTGTTTAACAGATGCCTGACGACGAGGTCTAATGTTCTTATCAACTTCGGGTTGAGCCGACATTCGGGTTCGATGCCTGTTTGTTTAACAGATGCCTGACGGTGAGGTCAGATGTTCTGCTCAACTTCGGGTTGACTCGACCTTCGGATTTGATGCCTGTTTGTTTAACAGATGCTTGACAGTGAAGTCAAATGTTCCTCTCAACTTCATGTTGAGCCGACCTTCGGGTTTGATGCCTGTTTGTTTAATAGATGCCTGACGACGAGGTTAGATTTTCCTCTCAACTTCGTGTTGAGCCGGCCTTCGGGTTCGATGCCTGTTTGTTTAACAGATGCCTGACGGTGGGGTCAGATGTACTTATTAACTTCGGGTTGAGCCGCCCTTCGGGTTCGATGCCTGTTTGTTTAACAGATTCCTAACGGTGAAGTCAGATGTTCTTCTCAACTTCGGGTTGAGCCGGCCTTCGGATTTGATGTCTGTTTGTTTAACAGATGCTTGACCGTGAAGTCAAATGTTCCTCTCAACTTCATGTTGATCCGACCTTCGGGTTTGATGCCTGTTTGTTTAATAGATGCCTGACGGCGAGGTCAGATGTTCCTCTCAACTTCGTGTTGAGCCGGCCTTCGGGTTCGATGCCTGTTTGTTTAACAGATGCCTGACGGTGGGGTCAGATGTACTTATCAACTTCGGGTTGAGCCGCCCTTCGGGTTCGATGCCTGTTTGTTTAACAGATTCCTGACGGTGAGGTCAGATGTTCTTCTCAACTTCGGGTTGAGCCGGCCTTCGGATTTGATGTCTGTTTGTTTAACAGATGCTTGACCGTGAAGTCAAATGTTCCTCTCAACTTCATCTTGAGCCGACCTTCGGGTTTGATGCCTGTTTGTTTAATAGATGCCTGACGGCGAGGTCAGATGTTCCTCTCAACTTCGTGTTGAGCCGGCCTTCGGGTTCGATGCCTGTTTGTTTAACAGATGCCTGACGGTGGGGTCAGATGTACTTATCAACTTCGGGTTGAGCCGCCCTTCAGGTTCGATGCCTGTTTGTTTAACCGGTTCCTAACAGTAAGGTCAGATGTTCTTCTCAACTTCGGGTTGAGCCGGCCTTCGGATTTGATGCCTGTTTGTTTAACAGATGCTTGACCGTGAAGTCAAATGTTCCTCTCAACTTCATGTTGAGCCGACCTTCGGGTTTGATCCCTGTTTGTTTAACAGATGCCTGACGGCGAGGTCAGATGTTCCTCTCAAATTCGTGTTGAGCCAACCTTCGAATTTGATGCCTGTTTGTATAACAGATGCCTGATGGTGAGGTCAGATGTACTTATCAACTTCGGGTTGAGCCGCACTTCGGGTTCGATGACTGTTTGTTTAACAGATGCCTGATGGTGAGGTCAGATGTTCTTCTCAACTTCGGGTTGAGGCGGCCTTCAGATTTGATACCTGTTTGTTTAACAGTTTCTTGACAGTGAAGTCAAATGTTCCACTCAACTTCATGTTGAGCCAACCTTTGGGGTCGATGCCTGTTTATTTAACAGATGCCTGAAGGCGAGGTAAGATGTTCCTCTTAACTTCGTGTTGAGCCGGCATTCGGGTTCGATGCCTCTTTATTTAACAAATGCCTGACGGCGAGGTCAGATGTTCTTCTAAATTTCATGTTGAGCCGACCTTCGGGTTTGATGCCTGTTTGTTTAACAGATGCCTGGCGGCGAGGTCAGATGTTCCTCTCAACTTCGTGTTGAGCCAGCCTTCGGATTCGATGCCTGTTTGTCTAACAGATGCCTGACGGTGGGGTCAGATGTACTTATCAACTTCGGGTTGAGCCGCACTTCGGGTTCGATGACTGTTTGTTTAACAGATGCCTGATGGTGAGGTAAGATGTTCTTCTCATCTTCGGGTTGAGTCGGCCTTCAGATTTGATACCTATTTGTTTAATAGTATCTTAACAGTGAAGTCAAATGTTCCACTCAACTTCATGTTGAGCCGACCTTTGGGGTCGATGCCTGTTTATTTAACAGATGCCTGAAGGCGAGGTCAGATGTTCGTCTCAACTTCGTGTTGAGCCGGCATTCGGGTTCGATGCCTCTTTGTTTAACAAATGCCTGACGGTGAGGTCAGATGTTCTTCTCAACTTCATGTTGTGTCGGCCTTCGGGTTCGATTCTTATTTGTTTAACTAATGCCTGATGGGAAGGTTAGATGTTCCTCTCAACTTCAAGTTGAGCCGACCTTCGGGTTCGATACGCGTTTGTTTAACAAATGTTTGATGTGAGGTTAGATGTTCTTCTCAAATAAGGGTTGAGACGACCTTCGGGTTTAATGGTTGTTTGTTTAAAAGATGCCTGACGGCGAGGTCAGACGTTCTTCTCAACTTCGGGTTGAGCCGGCTTCGGGTTCCACACCTTTTTGTTTAACAGATGCCTGACGGTGAGGTCAGATATTCTTCTCAGCTTCGGGTTGTGCCGGCCTTCAGGTTTGATGGCTGTTTGTTTAACTAATGCCTGATGGGGAGGTCAGATGTTCCTCTAAACTTCAAGTTAAGTCGGCCTTCAGGTTCAATGCCTCTTTGTTTAAAAGATGCCTGACGACGAGTTCTAATGTTCTTATCAACTTCGGGTTGAGCCGACATTCGGGTTCGATGCCTGTTTGTTTAACAGATGCCTGACAGTGAGGTCAGATGTTCTGCTCAACTTCGGGTTGACACGACCTTCGGATTTGATGCCTGTTTGTTTAACAGATGCTTGACAGTGAAGTCAAATGTTCCTCTCAACTTCATGTTGAGCCGACCTTCGGGTTTGATGCCTGTTTGTTTAATAGATGCCTGACGGCGAGGTTAGATTTTCCTCTCAACTTCGTGTTGAGCCGGCCTTCGGGTGTGATGCCTGTTTGTTTAACAGATGCCTGACGGTGGGGTCAGATGTACTTATCAACTTCGGGTTGAGCCGCCCTTCGGGTTCGATGCCTGTTTGTTTAACAGATTCCTGACGGTGAGGTCTGATGTTCTTCTCAACTTCGAGTTGAGCTGGCTTTCGGATTTGATGCCTGTTTGTTTAATAGATGTTTGACCGTGAAGTCAAATGTTCCTCTCAACTTCATGTTGAGCCGACCTTCGGGTTTGATGCCTGTTTGTTTAACAGATGCCTGATGGCGAGGTCAGATGTTCCTCTCAACTTCGTGTTGAGCCAGCCTTCGGATTCGATGCCTGTTTGTCTAACAGATGCCTGACGGTGGGGTCAGATGTACTTATCAACTTCGGGTTGAGCCGCACTTCGGGTTCGATGACTGTTTGTTTAACAGATGCCTGATGGTGAGGTCAGATGTTCTTCTCATCTTCGGGTTGAGTCGGCCTTCAGATTTGATACCTATTTGTTTAACAGTATCTTGACAGTGAAGTCAAATGTTCCACTCAACTTCATGTTGAGCCGACCTTTGGGGTCGATGCCTGTTTATTTAACAGATGCCTGAAGGCGAGGTCAGATGTTCCTCTCAACTTCGTGTTGAACCGGCATTCAGGATCGATGCCTCTTTGTTTAACAAATGCCTGACGGTGAGGTCAGATGTTCTTCTCAACTTCATGTTGTGTCGGCCTTCAGGTTCGATTCTTATTTGTTTAACTAATGCCTGATGGGAAGGTTAGATGTTCCTCTCAACTTCAAGTTGAGCCGGCCTTCGGGTTCGATACGTGTTTGTTTAACAAATGTTTGATGGTGAGGTTAGATGTTCTTCTCAAATAAGGGTTGAGACGACCTTCGGGTTTAATGGTTGTTTGTTTAAAAGATGCCTGACGGCGAGGTCAGACGTTCTTCTCAACTTCGGGTTGAGCCGGCTTCGGGTTCCACACCTTTTTGTTTAACAGATGCCTGACGGAGAGGTCAGATGTTCTTCTCAGCTTCGGGTTGTGCCGGCCTTCAGGTTCGATGGCTGTTTGTTTAACTAATGCCTGATGGGGAGGTCAGATGTTCCTCTAAACTTCAAATTAAGTCGGCCTTCAGGTTCAATGCCTCTTTGTTTAAAAGATGCTTGACGACGAGTTCTATTGTTCTTATCAACTTTGGGTTGAGCCGACATTCGGGTTCGATGCCTGTTTGTTTAACAGATGCCTGACGGTGAGGTCAGATGTTCTGCTCAACTTCGGGTTGACACGACCTTCAGATTTGATGCCTGCTTTTTTAACAGATGCTTGACAGTGAAGTCAAATGTTCCTCTCAACTTCATGTTGAGCCGACCTTCGGGTTTGATGCCTGTTTGTTTAATAGATGCCTGACGGCGAGGTTAGATTTTCCTCTCAACTTCTTGTTGAGCCGGCCTTCGGGTTCGATGCCTGTTTGTTTAACAGATGCCTGATGGTGGGGTCAGATGTACTTATCAACTTCGGGTTGTGCCGCCCTTCGGGTTCGATGCCTGTTTGTTTAACAGATTCCTCACGGTGAGGCCTGATGTTCTTCTCAACTTCGGGTTGAGCTGGCTATCGGATTTGATGCCTGTTTGTTTAATAGATGTTTGACCGTGAAGTCAAATGTTCCTCTGAACTTCATGTTGAGCCGACCTTCGGGTTTGATGCCTATTTGTTTAACAGATGCCTGACGGCGAGGTCAGATGTTCCTCTCAACTTCGTGTTGAGCCAGCCTTCGGATTCGATGCCTATTTGTCTAACAGATGCCTGACGGTGGGGTCAGATGTACTTATCAACTTCGGGTTGAGCCGCACTTCGGGTTCGATGACTGTTCGTTTAACAGATGCCTGATGGTGACGTCAGATGTTCTTCTCATCTTCGGGTTTAGTCGGCCTTCAGATTTGATACCTGTTTGTTTAACAGTTGCTTGACAGTGAAGTCAAATGTTCAACTCAACTTCATGTTGAGCCGACCTTCGGGGTCGATGCCTGTTTATTTAACAGATGCCTGAAGGCGAGGTCAGATGTTCCTCTCAACTTCGTGTTCAGCCGGCATTCGGGTTCGATGCCTCTTTGTTTAACAAATGCCTGACGGCGATGTCAGATGTTCTTCTCAACTTCATGTTGTGCTGGCCTTCGGGTTCGATTCTTATTTGTTTAACTAATGCCTGATGGGAAGGTTAGATGTTCCTCTCAACTTCAAGTTGAGTCGGCCTTCGGGTTCGATACGTGTTTGTTTAACAGATTTTTGATGGCGAGGTTAGATGTTCTTCTCAAATAAGGGTTGAGACGGCCTTCGGGTTTAATGCTTGTTTGTTTAAAAGATGCCTAACGGCGAGGTCAGACGTTCTTCTCAACTTCGGGTTGAGCCGACTTCGGGTTCCACACCTTTTTGTTTAACAGATGCGTGACGGTGAGGTCAGATGTACTTCTCAGCTTCGGGTTGTGTCGGCCTTCGGGTTCGATGGCTGTTTGTTTAACCAATGCCTGATGGGGAGGTCAGATGTTCCTCTAAACTTCAAGTTAAGTCGGCCTTTGGGTTCAATGCCTCTTTGTTTAACAGATGCCTGACGACGAGGTCTAATGTTCTTATCAACTTCGGGTTGTGCCGGCATTCGGGTTCGATGCCTGTTTGTTTAACAGATGCCTGACGGTGAGGTCAGATGTTCTGCTCAACTTCGGGTTGACCCGACCTTCGGATTTGATGCCTGTTTGTTTAACAGATGCTTGACAGTGAAGTCAAATGTTCCTCTCAACTTCATGTTGAGCCGACCTTCGGGTTTGATGCCTGTTTGTTTAATAGATGCCTGACGACGAGGTTAGATTTTCCTCTCAACTTCGTGTTGAGCCGGCCTTCGGGTTCGATGCCTGTTTGTTTAACAGATGCCTGACGGTGGGGTCAGATGTACTTATCAACTTTGGGTTGATCCGCCCTTCGGGTTCGATGCCTGTTTGTTTAACAGATTCCTGAATGTGAAGTCAGATGTTCTTCTCAACTTCGGGTTGAGCCGGCCTTCGGATTTGATGTCTGTTTGTTTAACAGATGCTTGACCGTGAAGTCAAATGTTCCTCTCAACTTCATGTTGAGCCGACATTCGGGTTTGATGCCTGTTTGTTTAATAGATGCCTGACGGCGAGGTCAGATGTTCCTCTCAACTTCGTGTTGAGCCGGCCTTCGGGTTCGATGCCTGTTTGTTTAACAGATGCCTGACGGTGGGGTCAGATGTACTTATCAACTTCGGGTTGAGCCGCCCTTCGGGTTCGATGCCTGTTTGTTTAACAGATTCCTGACGGTGAGGTCAGATGTTCTTCTCAACTTCGGGTTGAGCCGGCCTTCGGATTTGATGTCTGTTTGTTTAACAGATGCTTGACCGTGAAGTCAAATGTTCCTCTCAACTTCATGTTAAGCCGCACTTCGGGTTTGATGTCTGTTTGTTTAATAGATGCCTAACGGCGAGGTCAGATGTTCCTCTCAACTTCGTGTTGAGGCGGCCTTCGGGTTCGATGCCTGTTTGTTTAACAGATGCCTGACGGTGGGGTCAGATGTACTTATCAACTTCGGGTTGAGCCGCCCTTCAGGTAAGATGCCTGTTTGTTTAACCGGTTCCTAACAGTGAGGTCAGATGTTCTTCTCAACTTCGGGTTGAGCCGGCCTTTGAATTTGATGCCTGTTTGTTTAAAAGATGCTTGACCGTGAAGTCAAATGTTCCTCTCAACTTCATGTTGAGCCGACCTTCGGGTTTGATGCCTGTTTGTTTAACAGATGCCTGACAGCGAGGTCAGATGTTCCTCTCAAATTCGTGTTGAGCCAGCCTTCGGATTCGATGCCTGTTTGTCTAACAGATGCCTGATGGTGAGGTCAGATGTACTTATCAACTTCGGGTTGAGCCGCACTTCGGGTTCGATGACTGTTTGTTTAACAGATGCCTGATTGTAAGGTCAGATGTTCTTCTCAACTTCGAGTTGAGCCGGCCATCACATTTGATACCTGTTTGTTTAACAGTTTCTTGACAGTGAAGTCAAATGTTCCACTCAACTTCATGTTGAGCCGACCTTTGGGGTCTATGCCTGTTTATTTAACAGATGCCTGAAGGCGAGGTAAGATGTTCCTCTTAACTTCGTGTTGAGCCGGCATTCGGGTTCGATGCCTCTTTATTTAACAAATGCCTGACGGCGAGGTCAGATGTTCTTCTCAACTTCATGTTGTGCCGGCCTTATGGTTCGATTCTTATTTGTTTATCTAATGCCTGATGGGGAGGTTAGATGTTACTCTCAACTTCAAGTTGAGGCGGCCTTCGGGTTCGATACGTGTTTGTTTAACAGATGTTTGATGGCGAGGTCAGATGTTCTTCTCAAATAAAGGTTGAGACGACCTTCGGGTTTAATGCCTGTTTGTTTAAAAGATGCCTGACGGCGAGGTCAGACGTTCTTCTCAACTTCGGGTTAAGCCGGCTTCGGATTCCACACCTTTTTGTTTAACAGATGCCTGACGGAGAGGTCAGATGTTCTTCTCAGCTTCGGGTTGTGCCGGCCTTTGGGTTCGATGCCTGTTTGTTTAACTAATGCCTGATGGGGAGGTCAGATGTTCCTCTAAACTTCAAGTTAAGCCGGCCTTCGGGTTTAATGCCTGTTTGTTTAACAGATGCCGGACGACGAGGTCTAATGTTCTTATCAACTTCGGGTTGTGCCGACATTCGGGTTCGATGCCTGTTTGTTTAACAGATGCCTGACGGTGAGGTCAGATGTTCTGCTCAACTTTGGGTTGACCCGACCTTCAGATTTGATGCCTGTTTGTTTAATAGGTGTTTGACAGTGAAGTCAAATGTTCCTCTCAACTTCATGTTGAGTCGACCTTCGCGTTTGATGCCTGTTTGTTTAATAGATGCCTGACGGCGAGGTCAGATGTTCCTCTCAAATTCGTGTTGAGCCGGCCTTCGAGTTCGATGCCTGTTTGTTTAACAGATGCTTGACGGTGGGGTCAGATGTACTTATCAACTTCGGGTTGAGCCGCCCTTCGGGTTCGATGCCTGTTTGTTTAACAGATTCCTGACGGTGAGGTCAGATGTTATTCTCAACTTTGGGTTGAGCCGGCCTTCGGATTTGATGCCTGTTTGTTTAACAGATGCTTGACCGTGAAGTCAAATGTTCCTCTCAACTTCATGTTGAGCCGACCTTCGGGTTTGATGCCTGTTTGTTTAACAGATGCCTGAAGGCAAGGTCAGATGTTCCTCTAAACTTCGTGTTGAGCCGGCCTTCGGGTTCGATGCCTGTTTGTTTAACAAATGCCTGACGGCGAGGTCAGATGTTCTTCTCAACTTCATGTTGTACCGGCCTTCGGGTTCGATTTTTATTTGTTTAACTAATGCCTGATGGGGAGGTTAGATGTTCCTCTCAACTTCAAGTTGAGCCGGCCTTCGGGTTCGATACGTGTTTGTTTAATAGATGTTCGATGGCGAGGTCAGATGTTCTTCTCAAATAAGGGTTGAGACGGCCTTCGGGTTTAATGCCTGTTTGTTTAAAAGATTCCTGACGGCGAGGTCAGACGTTCTTCTCAACTTCGGGTTGAGCCGGCTTCGGGTTCCACACCTTTTTGTTTAACAGATGCCTGACGGCGAGGTCAGATGTTCTTCTCAGCTTCGGGTTGTGTCGGCCTTCGAGTTCGATGGTTGTTTGTTTAACTAATGCCTGATGGGGAGGTCAGATGTTCCTCTAAACTTCAAGTTAAGCCGGCCTTTGGGTTCAATGCCTGTTTGTTTAACAGATGCCTGACGACGAGGTCTAATGTTCTTAGCAACTTCGGGTTGAGCCGGCATTCGGGTTCGATGCCTGTTTGTTTAACATATGCCTGACGGTGAGGTCAGATGTTCTGCTCAACTTCGGGTTGACCCGACCTTCGGATTTGATGCCTGTTTGTTTAACAGATGCTTGGCAGTGAAGCCAAATGTTCCTCTCAACTTCATGTTGAGCCGACCTTCGGGTTTGATACCTGTTTGTTTAACAGATGACTGATGGTGGGATCAGATGTACTTATCAACTTCGGGTTGAGCCACCCTTCGGGTTGAATGCATATTTGTTTAACAGATTCCTGACGGTGAGGTCAGATGTTCTTCTCAACTTCGGGTTGAGCCGGCCTTCGGATTTGATACCTGTTTGTTTAACAGATGCTTGACCGTGAAGTCAAATGTTCCTCTCAACTTCATGTTGAGCCGACCTTCGGGTTTGATGCCTGTTTGTTTAACATATGCCTGACGGCGAGGTCAGATGTTCCTATCAACTTCGTGTTGAGCCGGCCTTCGGGTTCGATGCTTGTTTGTCTAACAGAAGCCTGACGGTGAGGTCAGATGTACATATCAACTTCAGGTTGAGCCGCAATTCGGGTTCGATGCCTGTTTGTTTAACAGATGCCTGATGGTGAGGTCAGATGTTCTTCTCAACTTCGGGTTGAGCCGGCCTTCAGATTTGATACCTGTTTGTTTAACAGTTGCTTGACAGTGAAGTCAAACTTTCCACTCAACTTCATGTTGAGCCGACCTTTGGGGTCGATGCCTGTTTATGTAACAGATGCCTGAAGGCGAGGTCAGATGTTCCTCTCAACTTCGTGTTGAGCCGGCCTTCGGGTTGGATGCCTGTTTGTTTAACAAATGCCTGACGGCGAGGTCAGATGTTCTTCTCAACTTCATGTTGTGCCGGCCTTCGGGTTCGATTCTTATTTGTTTAACTAATGCCTGATGGGGAGGTTAGATGCTCCTCTCAACTTCAAGTTGAGCCGGCCTTCGGGTTCGATACGTGTTTGTTTAACAGATGTTTGATGGCGAGGTCAGATGTTCTTCTCAAATAAGGGTTGAGACGACCTTCGGGTTTAATGCCTGTTTGTTTAAAAGATGCCTGACGACGAGGTCTAATGTTCTTATCAACTTCGGGTTGAGCCGACATTCGGGTTCGATGCCTGTTTGTTTAACAGATGCCTGACGGTGAGGTCAGATGTTTTGCTCAACTTCTGGTTGACCCGGCCTTCGGATTTGATGCCTGTTTGTTTAACAGATGCTTGACAGTGAAGTCAAATGTTCCTCTCAACTTCATGTTGAGCCGACCTTCGGGTTCGATGCTTGTTTGTTTAACAGATGCCTGACGGCGAGGTCAGATGTTCATCTTAACTTCGTGTTAAGTCGACCTTCGGATTCAATGCATGTTTGTTTAACAGATGCCTGACGGCGAGGTCTAATTTTCTTATCAACTTCGGGTTGAGCCGGGATTCGGGTCCGATGCCTGTTTGTTTAACAGATGCCTGACGGCGAGGTTGGATGTTCCTCTCAACTTCGTGTTGAGCCGACCTTCGGGTTCCATGCCTGTTTGTTTAACAGATGCCTAACGGTGAGGTCAGATGTACTTATCAACTTCGGGTTGAGCCGCCCTTCGGGTTCGATGCCTGTTTGTTTAATAGATTCCTGACGGTGAGGTCAGATGTTCTTCTCAACTTCGGGTTGAGCCGGCCTTCGGATTTGATGCCTGTTTGTTTAACAGATGCTTGAACGTGAAGTCAAATGTTCCTCTCAACTTCATGTTGAGCCGACCTTCGGGTTTTATGCCTGTTTGTTTAACACATGCCTGACGGTGAGGTCAGATGTACTTATCAAGTTCGGGTTGAGCCGCACTTCGGGTTCGATGCCTGTTTGTTTAACAGATGCCTGATGGTGAGGTCAGATGTTCTTCTCAACTTCGGTTTGAGCCGGCCTTCAGATTTTATACCTGTTTGTTTAACAGTTGCTTGACAGTGAAGTCAAATGTTCCACTCAACTTCATGTTGAGCCGACCTTTGGGGTCGATGCCTATTTATTTAACAGATGCCTGAAGGCGAGGTCACATGTTCCTCTCAACTTCGTGTTGAGCAGGTCTTTGGGTTCGATGCCTGTTTGTTTATCAAATGCCTAACAGCGAGGTCAGATGTTCTTCTCAACTTCATGTTGTGCCGGCCTTCAGGTTCGATTCTTATTTGTTTAACTAATGCCTGATGGGGAGGTTAGATGTTCCTCTCAACTTCAAGTTGAGCCGGCCTTCAGGTTCGATACGTGTTTGTTTAACAGATGTTTGATGGCGAGGTCAGATGTTCTTCTCAAATAAGGGTTGAGACGGCCTTCGGGTTTAATGCCTGTTTGTTTAAAAGATGCCTGACGGCGAGGTCAGACGTTCTTCTTAACTTCGGGTTGAGCCGGCTTCGGGTTCCACACCTTTTTGTTTAACAGATGCCTGACAGAGAGGTCAGGTGTTCTTCTCATCTTCGGGTTGAGCCGGCCATTTGGTTCGATGCCTGTTTGTTTAACAGATGCCTGACGGCGAGGTCAGATGTTCCTCTCAACTTCGTGTTGTGCCGGCCTTCGGGTTCAATGCTAGTTTGTTTAATAGATGCCTGAAGGCGAGGTCAGATGTTCTTCTCAACTTCGTGTTGTGTCGGCCTTCGGGTTCGATGCCTGTTTGTTTAACTAATGCCTGATGGGGAGGTCAAATGTTCCTCTCAACTTCAAGTTGAGCCAGCCTTCGGGTTCGATACCTGTTTTTTTAACAGATTTTTGACGGCGAGGTCAGATGTTCTTCTCAACAAAGGGTTTAGACGGCCTTGGAGTTTGATTCCTATTTATTTAACAGATGCCTGGAAGCAAGGTCAGATGTTCTTCTCAACTTCCAGTTGAGCCGGCCTTCGGATTCGATTCCTGTTTGTTAAACTAATGCCAGACAGCAAGCTCAGATGTTCTTCTCAACTTCGGGCTGATTCAGCCATTAAATTCGATGTCTGTTTGGTTAACTGATACCTGACAGCGAGGTCAGATGTTTTCTCAACTTCGTGTTGTGCCGGCCTTCAGGTTCGATGGCTGTTTGTTTAACTAATGCCTGATGGGGAGGTCAGATGTTCCTCTAAACTTCAAGTTAAGCCGGCCTTCGGGTTCAATGCCTGTTTGTTTAACAGATGCCTGACGGCGAGGTCTAATGTTTTTATCAACTTGGGGTTGAGCCAACATTAGGGTTCGATGCCTGTTTGTTTAACAAATGCCTGACAGTGAGGTCAGATGTTCTTCTCAACTTCGGTTTGACCCGTCCTTCGGATTTGATGCCTGTTTGTTTAACAGATGCTTGACAGTGAATTCAAATGTTCCTCTCAACTTCATGTTGAGCCGGCCTTCGGGTTCAGCGCATGTTTGTTTAACAGATGCCTAACGGCGAGGTCTAATTTTCTTATCAACTTCGGGTTGAGCCGGCATTCGGGTTCGATGCCTGTTTGTTTAACAGATGCCTGACGGTGAGGTCAGATGTTCTTCTCAAATTCGTGTTAACCCGACCTTCGAATTTGATGCCTGTTTGTTTAACAGATGCTTGACAGTGAAGTCAAATGTTCCTCTCAACTTCATATTGAGCCGACCTTCGGGTTTGTTGCCTGTTTGTTTAATAGATGCCTACCGGCGAGGTTGGATGTTCCTCTCAACTTCGTGTTGAGCCGGCCTTCGGGTTCGATGCCTGTTTGTTTAACAGATGCCTAACAGTGAGGTCAGATGTGCTTATCAACTTCGGGTTGAGCCGCCCTTCGGGTTCGATGCCTGTTTGTTTAATAGATTCCTGACGGTGAGGTCAGATGTTCTTCTCAACATTGGGTTGAGCCGGCCTTCGGATTTGATACCTATTTGTTTAACAGATGCTTGACAGTGAAGTCAAATGTTCCACTCAACTTCATGTTGAGCCGACCTTTGGGGTCGATGCCTATTTATTTAGCAGATGCCTAAAGGCGAGGTCAGATGTTCCTCTCAACTTCGTGTTGAGCCGGCCTTCGGGTTCGATGCATGTTTGTTTAACAAATGTCTGATGGCGAGGTCAGATGTTCTTCTCAACTTCATGTTGTGCCGGCCTTCAAGTTCGATTCTTATTTGTTTAACTAATGCCTGATGGGGAGGTTAGATGTTCCACTCAACTTTAAGTTGAGTCGGCCTTCGGGTTCGATACGTGTTGGTTTAACAGATGTTTGATGACGAGGTCAGATGTTCTTCTCAAATAAGGGTTGAGACGGCCTTCGGGTTTAATGCCTGTTTATTTAAAAGATGCCTGACGGCGAGGTCAGAAGTTCTTCTCAACTTCGGGTTGAGCCGGCTTCGGGTTCCACATCTTTTTGTTTAACAGATGCCTGACGGCGAGGTCAGATGTTCTTCTCAGCTTCGGGTTGAGCCGGCCTTTGGGTTCGATGCCTGTTTGTTTAACAGATGCCTGACGGCGAGGTCATATGTTCCTCTCAACTTCGTGTTGAGCCGGCCTTTGGGTTCAATGCCTGTTTGTTTAATAGATTCCTGAAGGCGAGGTCAGATGTTTTCTCCACTTCGTGTTGTGCCGGCCTTCGGGTTCGATGGCTGTTTGTTTAACTAATGCCTGATGGGGAGGTCAGATGTTCCTCTAAACTTCAAGTTAAGCCGGCCTTCGGGTTCAATGCCTGTTTGTTTAATAAATGCCTGACTGCGAGGTCTAATGTTTTTATCAACTTCGGGTTGAGCCAGCATTAGGGTTTGATGCCTGTTTGTTTAACAAATGCCTGACAGTGAGGTCAGATTTTCTTTTCAACTTCGGGTTGACCCGTCCTTCGGATTTGATGCCTGTTTGTTTAACAGATGATTGACAGTGAATTCAAATGTTCCTCTCAACTTCATGTTGAGCCGGCCTTCGGGTTCAGTGCATGTTTGTTTAACAGATGCCTGACGGCGAGGTCTAATTTTCTTATCAACTTCGGGTTGAGCCGGCATTCGGGTTCGATGCCTGTTTGTTTAACAGATGCCTGACGGTGAGGTCAGATGTTCTTCTCAAATTCGGGTTAACCCGACCTTCGAATTTGATGCCTGTTTGTTTAACAGATGCTTGACAGTGAAGTCAAATGTTCCTCTCAACTTCATGTTGAGCCGACCTTCGGGTTTGTTGCCTGTTTGTTTAATAGATGCCTGACGGCGAGGTTGGATGTTCCTCTCAACTTCGTGTTGAGCCGGCCTTCGGGTTCGATGCCTGTTTGTTTAACAGATGCCTAACGATGAGGTCAGATGTGCTTATCAACTTCGGGTTGAGCCGCCCTTCGGGTTCGATGCCTGTTTGTTTAACAGATTCCTGACGGTGAGGTCAGATGTTCTTCTCAACTTCGGGTTGAGCCGGCTTTCGGATTTGATACCTATTTGTTTAACAGATGCTTGACAGTGAAGTCAAATGTTCCACTCAACTTCATGTTGAGCCGACCTTTGGGGTCGATGCCTATTTATTTAGCAGATGCCTAAAGGCGAGGTCAGATGTTCCTCTCAACTTCGTGTTGAGCCGGCCTTCGGGTTCGATGCCTGTTTGTTTAACAAATGTCTGACGGCGAGGTCAGATGTTCTTCTCAACTTCATGTTGTGCCGGCCTTCAGTTTCGATTCTTATTTGTTTAACTAATCCCTGATGGGGAGGTTAGATGTTCCACTCAACTTTAAGTTGAGCCGGCCTTCGGGTTCGATACGTGTTGGTTTAACAGATGTTTGATGACGAGGTCAGATGTTCTTCTCAAATAAGGGTTGAGACGGCCTTCAGGTTTAATGCCTGTTTGTTTAAAAGATGCCTGACGGCGAGGTCAGACGTTCTTCTTAACTTCGGGTTGAGCTGGCTTCGGGTTCTACATCTTTTTGTTTAACAGATGCCTGACGGCGAGGTCAGATGTTCTTCTCAGCTTCGGGTTGAGCCGACCTTTGGGTTCGATGCCTGTTTGTTTAACAGATGCCTGACGGCGAGGTCAGATGTTCCTCTCAACTTCGTGTTGAGCCGGCCTTTGGGTTCAATGCCTGTTTGTTTAATAGATTCCTGAAGGCGAGGTCAGATGTTCTTCTCAACTTCATGTTGTGCCGGCCTTCGGGTTCGATGCCTGTTTGTTTAACTAATGCCTGATGAGGAGGTCAAATGTTCCTCTCAACTTCAAGTTGAGCCAGCCTTCGGGTTCGATACCTGTTTTTTTAACAGATGTTTGACGGCGAGGTCAGATGTTCTTCTCAACAAAGGGTTTAGACGGCCTTGGGGTTTGATTCCTGTTTATTTAACGGATGCCTAGCAGCAAGGTCAGATGTTCTTCTCAACTTCCGGTTGAGCCGGCATTCGGGTTCGATTCCTGTTTGTTTAACTAATGCCTGATAACAAGGTCGGATGTTCTTCTCAACTTTGGGTTGAGTCAGCCATCAAATTCGATGTCTGTTTGTTTAACTGATGCCGGACAGCGAAGGTCAGATGTTCTTCTCAACTTCGTGTTGTGCCGGCCTTCGGGTTAGATGGTTGTTTGTTTAACTAATGCCTGATGGGGAGGTCAGATGTTCCTCTAAACTTCAAGTTAAGCCGGCCTTCGGGTTCAATGCCTGTTTGTTTAACAGATGCCTGACGGCGAGGTCTAATGTTTTTATCAACTTCGGGTTGAGCCAGCAGTCGGGTTCGATGCCTGTTTGTTTAACAAATGCCTGACAGTAAGGTCAGATGTTCTTCTCAACTTCGGGTTGACCCGTCCTTCGGATTTGATGCATGTTTGTTTAACAGATGCTTGACAGTGAATTCAAATGTTCCTCTCAACTTCATGTTGAGCCGACCTTCGGGTTTGATGCCTGTTTGTTTAATAGATGCCTGACGGCGAGGTCGGATGTTCCTATCAACTTTGTGTTGAGCCGGCCTTCGGGTTCGATGCCTGTTTGTTTAACAGATGCCTGACTATGAGGTCAGATGTACTTATCAACTTCGGGTCGAGCCGCCCTTCGGGTTCGATGCCTGTTTGTTTAACAGATTCCTGACGGTGAGGTCAGATGTTCTTCTCAACTTCGGGTTGAGTCGGCCTTCGGAATTGATACCTGTTCGTTTAACATATGCTTGATAGTGAAGTCAAATGTTCCTCTCAAATTCATTTTGAGCCGACCTTCGGGTTCGATGCCTGTTTATTTAACAGATGCCTGACGGCGAGGTCAGATGTTCCTCTCAACTTCGTGTTGAGCCGGCCATCGAGTTCGATGCCTGTTTGTTTAACAGATGCCTGACGGCAAGGTCAGATGTTCTTCTCAACTTCGTGTTGTGTCGGCCTTCGGGTTCGATGCCTATTTGTTTAACTAATGCCTGATGGTGAGGTCAGATTTTCCTCTCAACTTCAAGTTGAGCCGGCCTTCGGGTTCGATACCTGTTTGTTTAACAGATGTTTGACGGCGAGGTCAGATTTTCTTCTCAACTTCGGGTTTAGTCAGCCTTTGGGTTTGATGCGTGTTTGCTTAACTAATGTCTGATCGGAAGGTCAAATGTTCCTCTCAACTTCAAGTTGAGCCGCCCTTCGGGTTCGATACCTGTTTGTTGAACTAATGCCTGATAGCGACGCGAATGTTCTTCTCAACTTCGGCTTGAGTCGGACATTAAATTTGATGTCTGTTTGTTTAACAGATGACTAACAGCGAGGTCAGATGTTCTTCTCAACTTCGTGTCGTGCCGGCCTTTGGGTTCGATGCCTGTTTGTTTACCTAATGCCAGATGGGGAGGTCATATGTTCCTCTCAACTTCAAGTTGAGCCGGCCTTCGGGTTCGATACCTTTTTGTTTTACAGATGCATGACAGCGAGGTCTAATGTTCTTATCAACCGGTTGAGCCGCCCTTCGGGTTCGATACCTGTTTGTTTAACAGATGCCTGACGGCGACGTCTAATGTTCTTATCAACTTCGGTTTTAGCCGCCCTTCGGGTTCGATGCCTGGTTGTTTAACAGATGCCTGACGGTGAGTTCAGATGTTCTTCTCAACATCGGGTTGAGCCGACCTTAGGGTTTGGTGCCTGTTTGGTTAATAGATGCCTAAAGGCGAGGTCAGATGTTCCTCTCAACGTTGTGTTGAGCCGGCCCTCGGGTTTGATGCCTGTTTGTTTAACAGATGCCAAACGGCGAGGTCAAATGTTCTTCTAAACTTCGGGTTGAGCCGGCCTTTGGGCTTGATGCCTGTTTGTTTAACAGATACCAAACGGCGAGGTCAGATGTTCTTCTCAAATTCGGGTTGAGCCGGCCTTCAGGTTCGATTCCTGTATGTTTACTAATGCCTGACAGCGATGTCAGATGTTCTTCTCAACTTCGGGATGAGTCGGCCTTGGGATTTGATACATGTTTGTTTAACATATGCTTGACAGTGAAGTCAAATGTTCCTCTCAAATTCATGTTGAGCCGACCTTCGGGTTCGATACCTGTTTTTTTAACAGATGCCTGATGGCAAGGTCTAATGTTCTTATCAACTTCGGGTTTAGCCGCTCTTCGGGTTCGATGCCTGTTTGTTTAACAGATGCCTGACGGTGAGTTCAGATGTTCTTCTCAACATCGAATTGAGCCGACCTTCGGGTTCGGTGCCTGTTTGGTTAATAGATCCCTAAAGCCAAGGTCAGATGTTCCTCTCAACATTGTGTTGAGCCGACCCTCGGGTTTGATGCCTGTTTGTTTAACAGATGCCAAACGGCGAGGTCAGATGTTCTTCTCAACTTCGGGTTGAGCCGGCCTTTGGGCTTGATGCCTGTTTGTTTAACAGATGCCAAACGGCAAGGTCAGATGTTCTTCTCAAATTCGGGTTGAGCCGGCCTTCGGGTTCGATTCCTTTATGTTTACTAATGCCTGACAGCAAGGTCAGATGTTCTTCTCAACTTCGGGTTGAGTCGGCCTTCGGAATTGATACCTGTTCGTTTAACATATGCTTGATAGTGAAGTCAAATGTTCCTCTCAAATTCATTTTGAGCCGACCTTCGGGTTCGATGCCTGTTTATTTAACAGATGCCTGACGGCGAGGTCAGATGTTCCTCTCAACTTCGTGTTGAGCCGGCCATCGAGTTCGATGCCTGTTTGTTTAACAGATGCCTGACGGCAAGGTCAGATGTTCTTCTCAACTTCGTGTTGTGTCGGCCTTCGGGTTCGATGCCTATTTGTTTAACTAATGCCTGATGGTGAGGTCAGATTTTCCTCTCAACTTCAAGTTGAGCCGGCCTTCGGGTTCGATACCTGTTTGTTTAACAGATGTTTGACGACGAGGTCAGATTTTCTTCTCAACTTCGGGTTTAGTCAGCCTTTGGGTTTGATGCGTGTTTGCTTAACTAATGTCTGATCGGAAGGTCAAATGTTCCTCTCAACTTCAAGTTGAGCCGCCCTTCGGGTTCGATACCTGTTTGTTGAACTAATGCCTGATAGCGACGCGAATGTTCTTCTCAACTTCGGCTTGAGTCGGACATTAAATTTGATGTCTGTTTGTTTAACAGATGACTAACAGCGAGGTCTGATGTTCTTCTCAACTTCGTGTCGTGCCGGCCTTTGGGTTCGATGCCTGTTTGTTTACCTAATGCCAGATGGGGAGGTCATATGTTCCTCTCAACTTCAAGTTGAGCCGGCCTTCGGGTTCGATACCTTTTTGTTTTACAGATGCATGACAGCGAGGTCTAATGTTCTTATCAACCGGTTGAGCCGCCCTTCGGGTTCGATACCTGTTTGTTTAACAGATGCCTGACGGCGACGTCTAATGTTCTTATCAACTTCGGTTTTAGCCGCCCTTCGGGTTCGATGCCTGGTTGTTTAACAGATGCCTGACGGTGAGTTCAGATGTTCTTCTCAACATCGGGTTGAGCCGACCTTAGGGTTTGGTGCCTGTTTGGTTAATAGATGCCTAAAGGCGAGGTCAGATGTTCCTCTCAACGTTGTGTTGAGCCGGCCCTCGGGTTTGATGCCTGTTTGTTTAACAGATGCCAAACGGCGAGGTCAAATGTTCTTCTAAACTTCGGGTTGAGCCGGCCTTTGGGCTTGATGCCTGTTTGTTTAACAGATACCAAACGGCGAGGTCAGATGTTCTTCTCAAATTCGGGTTGAGCCGGCCTTCAGGTTCGATTCCTGTATGTTTACTAATGCCTGACAGCGATGTCAGATGTTCTTCTCAACTTCGGGATGAGTCGGCCTTGGGATTTGATACATGTTTGTTTAACATATGCTTGACAGTGAAGTCAAATGTTCCTCTCAAATTCATGTTGAGCCGACCTTCGGGTTCGATACCTGTTTTTTTAACAGATGCCTGATGGCAAGGTCTAATGTTCTTATCAACTTCGGGTTTAGCCGCTCTTCGGGTTCGATGCCTGTTTGTTTAACAGATGCCTGACGGTGAGTTCAGATGTTCTTCTCAACATCGAATTGAGCCGACCTTCGGGTTCGGTGCCTGTTTGGTTAATAGATCCCTAAAGCCAAGGTCAGATGTTCCTCTCAACATTGTGTTGAGCCGACCCTCGGGTTTGATGCCTGTTTGTTTAACAGATGCCAAACGGCGAGGTCAGATGTTCTTCTCAACTTCGGGTTGAGCCGGCCTTTGGGCTTGATGCCTGTTTGTTTAACAGATGCCAAACGGCAAGGTCAGATGTTCTTCTCAAATTCGGGTTGAGCCGGCCTTCGGGTTCGATTCCTTTATGTTTACTAATGCCTGACAGCAAGGTCAGATGTTCTTCTCAACTTCGGCTTGAGTCGGCCATCAAATTCGACGCTTGTTTGTTTAACAGATGCTTGACAGCGAGGTCAGATGTTCTTCTCAACTTCATGTTGTACCGGCCTTCGTGTTCGATGCTTGTTTGTTTAACTAATTCCTGATGGGGAGGTCAGATGTTCCTCTAAACTTCAAGTTGAGCCGGCCTTCGGGTTCAATAACTTTTTGTTTAACAGATGTTTGACGGCGAGGTGAGACGTTCTTCTCAATTAAGGATTGAGCCGCCCATCGGGTTCGACGCCTGTTTTTTTAACAGATGCCTGACGGTGAGGTCAGATGTTCTTCTCAACTTCGGGTTGAGCCGGCCTTCAGGTTCAATGCCTATTTGTTTAACAGATGCCTGAATGCGAGGTCTAATGTTCTTATCAACTTCGGGTTGAGCCGCCCTTCGGGTTCGATGCCTGTTTTTTTTACAGATGCCTGACGGTGAGGTCAGATGTTCTTCTCAACTTCGGGTTGAGCCGATCTACGGATTTGATGACTGTTTGTTTAACAGATGCTTGACAGTGAAGGTAAATGTTCCTTTCAGCTTCATGTTGAGGCGACCTTCGGGTTCGATGCCTGTTTGTTTAACAAATGTCTGACGGCGAGGTCAGATCTTCCCCTCAACTTCGTGTTGAGCCGGCCTTCGGTTTCGATGCATGTTTGTTTAACAGATGCCTAACGGCGAGGTCACATGTTCTTATCAACTTTGGGTTGAGCCGCCCTTCGGGTTCGATGCATGTTTGTTTAACAGATGTCTGACGGTGAGGTCAGATGTTCTTCTCAACTTCGGGTTGAGCCGACCTTCGGGTTCAATGCCTACTTGTTTAACAGATGCCTGACAGCGTGGTCTAATGTTCCTATCATCTTCGGGTTGAGCCGCCCTTCGGGTTCGATGCATGTTTGTTTAACAGATGGCTGACGGTGAGGTCAGATGTTCTTCTTAACTTCGGGTTTAGCCGGTCTTCGGATTTGATGACTGTTTGTTTAACAGATGCTTGACAGTGAAGTCAAATGTTCCTTTCAACTTCATGTTGAGCCGACCTTCGGGTTATATGCCTGTTTATTTAACAGATACCTGACGGCGAGGTCAGATGTTCCTCTCAACTTCGTGTTGAGCCGGCCTCCGGGTTTGATGCATGTTTGTTTAACAGATGCCAGATGGCGAGGTCAGATGTACTTATCAACTTTGGGTTGAGCCGCTCATCGGGTTCGATGCCTGTTTGTTTAACAGATGCCTGACGGTGAGGTCAGATGTTCTTCTCAACTTCGGGTTGAGCCAGCCTTCGGGTTCGATGCCTGACATCGAGGTCTAATGTTCTTATCAACTTCGGGTTGAGCCGCCTTCGGGTTCGATGCCTGTTTGTTTAACAGATGCCTGACGGTGAGGTCAGATGTTCTTCTCAACTTCGGGTTTAGCCGGTCTTCGAATTTGATGACTGTTTGTTTAACAGATGCTTGACAGTGAAGTCAAATGTTCCTTTCAACTTCATGTTGAGCCGACCTTCGGGTTCGATGCCTGTTTGTTTAATAGATGCCTGACAGCGAGGTCAGATGTTCATCTTAACTTCGTGTTGAGCCGGCCTTCGGGTTCGTTGCATTTTGTTTAACAGATGCCTGACAGCGAGTTCATATGATCTCATCAACTTTGGGGTGAGCCGCCCATCGGGTTCGATGCCTGTTTGTGTAACAGATGCCTGACGGTGAGGTCAGATGTTCTTATCAACTTCGGGTTGAGCCGTCCTTCGGGTTCGATGCCTGTTTGTTTAACAGATGCCTGACGGTAAGGTCGATTGTTCTTCTCACCTTCGGGTTGAGCCGGTCTTCGGATTTAATGACAGTTTGTTTAACAAATGCTTGACAGTGAAGTCAAATGTTCCTTTCAACTTCATGTTGAGCAGACCTTCGGGTTATATGCTTGTTTATTTAATAGATGCCTGACGGCGAGGTCAGATGTTCCTCTCAACTTCGTGTTGAGCCGGCCTCCGGGTTTGATGCATGTTTGTTTAACAGATGCCAGACGGCGAGGTCAGATGTACTTATCAACTTTGGGTTGAGCCGCCCATCGGGTTCGATGCCTGTTTGTTTAACAGATGCCTGACGGTGAGGTCAGATGTTCTTCTCAACTTTGGGTTGAGCCAGCCTTCGGGTTCGATGCGTGTTTGTTTAACAGATGCCTGACATCGAGGTCTAATGTTCTTATCAACTTCGGGTTGAGCTGCCTTCGGGTTCGATGCCTGTTTGTTTAACAGATGCCTGACGGTAAGGTCAGATGTTCTTCTCAACTTCGGGTTTAGTCGGTCTTCGGATTTGATGACTGTTTGTTTAACAGATGCTTGACAGTGAAGTCAAATGTTCCTTTCAACTTCATGTTGAGCCGACCTTCAGGTTCGATGCCTGTTTGTTTAATAGATGCCTGATGGCGAGGTCAGATGTTCATCTTAACTGCGTGTTGAGCCGACATTCGGGTTCGTTGCATTTTGTTTAACAGATGCCTGACAGCGAGTTCAGATGATCTCATCAACTTTGGGTTGAGCCGCCCATCGGGTTCGATGCCTGTTTGTGTAACAGATGCCTGACGGTGAGGTTAGATGTTCTTCTCAACTTCGGGTTGAGCCGGCCTTCGTGTTCGATGCCTGTTTGTTTAACAGATGCCTGACAGCAAGGTCTAATGTTCCTATCAACTTTGGGTTGAGCCGCCTTCGGGTTCGATGCCTGTTTGTTTAACAGATGGATGACGGTGAGGTCAGATGTTCTTCTCAACTTCGGGTTTAGCCGGTCTTCGGATTTGATGACTGTTTGTTTAACAGATGCTTGACAGTGAAGTCAAATGTTCCTTTCAACTTCATGTTGAGCCGACCTTCGGGTTTTATGCCTGTTTATTTAACAGATGCCTGACGGCGAGGTCAGATGTTCCTCTCAACTTCGTGTTGAGCCGGCCTTCGGGTTTGATGCATTTTTGTTTAACAGATGCCCGACGGCGAGGTCAGATGTACTTATCAAATTTGGGTTGAGCCACCCATCGGGTTCGATGCCTGTTTGTTTAACAAATGCCTGGCGGTGAGGTCAGATATTCTTCTCAACTTCGGGTTAAGCCAGCCTTCAGGTTCGATGCCTGTTTGTTTAACAGATGCCTGACAGCGAGGTCTAATGTTCTTATCAACTTCGGGTTGAGCCGCCTTCGGGTTCGATGCCTGTTTGTTTAACAGATGCCTGACGGTGAGGTCATATGTTCTTATCAACTTCGGGTTTACCCGGTCTTCGGATTTGATGATTGTTTGTTTGACAGATGCATGACAGTGAAGTCAAATGTTCATTTCAACTTCATGTTGAGCCGACCTTCGGGTTCGATGCCTGTTTGTTTAACAGATGCCTGACGGCGAGTTCAGATGATCTCATCAACTTTGGGTTGAGCCGCCCATCGGGATCGATGCCTGTTTGTTTAACAGATGCCTGGCGGTGAAGTCAGATGTTCTTCTCGACTTTGGGTTGAGCCGGCCTTCGGGTTCGATGTATGTTTGTTTAACAGATGCCTGACAGCAAGGTCTAATGTTTCTATCAACTTCGAGTTGAGCCGCCCTTCGGGTTCGATGCCTGTTTGTTTAACAGATGGCTGACGGTGAGGTCAGATGTTCTCCTCAACTTCGGGTTTAGCCGGTCTTCGGATTTGATGACTGTTTGTTTAACAGATGCTTGACAGTGAAGTCAAAGTTTCCTTTCAACTTCATGTTGAGCCGACCTTCGGGTTCGATGCCTGTTTGTTTAACAGATGCCTGACGGCGAGTTCAGATGTTCCTCTACACTTCGTGTTGAGCCTGCCTTCGGGTTCGACGCATGTTTGTTTAACAGATGCCTGACGGTGAGTCAAATGATCTAATCAAGTTCGGGTTGAGCCGCCCTTCGGGTTCGATGCCTGTTTGTTTAACAGATGCCTGACGGTGAGGTCAGATTTTCTTCTCAACTTCGGGTTGAGCCGGTCTTCGGATTTGATGACTGTTTGTTTAACAGATGCTTGACAGTGAAGTCAAATGTTCCTTTCAACTTCATGTTGAGCCGACCTTCTGGTTCGATGTTTGTTTGTTTAACAGATGCCTGACGGCGAGGTCAGATGTTCCTCTCAACTTCGTGTTGAGCCGGCCTTCGGGTTCGATGCGTGTTTGTTCAACAGATGCCTGACGGCGAGGTCAAATGATCTAATCAACTTCGGGTTGGGCCGCACTTCGGGTTTGATGCCTGTTTGTTTAACAGATGCCTGACAATGAGGTCTAATGTTCTTATCAACTTCGGGTTGAGCCGCCCTTCGGGTTCGATGCCTGTTTGTTTAACAGATGCCTGACTGTGAGGTCAGATGTTCTCCTCAACTTCGGGTTTAGAAGGTCTTCGCATTTGATGACTGTTTGTTTAACAGATGCTTGACAGTGAAGTCAAATGTTCCTTTCAACTTCATGTTAAGCCGACCTTCGGGTTCGATGCCTGTTTGTTTAACAGATGCCTGACGGCGAGGTCAGATGTTGCTCTCAACTTCGTGTTGAGCCAGCCTTCGGGTTCGATGCATGTTTGTTGAACTGATGCCTGACGGTGAGTCAGATGATCTAATCAACTTCGGGTTGAGCCGCCCTTCGGGTTCGATGCCTGTTTGTTTAACAGATGCCTGACGGTGAGGTCATATTTTATTCTCAACTTCGGGTTGAGTCGGTCTTCGGATTTGAAGACTGTTTTTTTAACAGATGCTTGACAGTGAAGTCAAATGTTCCTTTCAACTTCTTGTTGAGACGACCTTCGGGTTCGATGCTTGTTTGTTTAACAGATGCCTGACGGCGAGGTCAGATGTTCCTCTCAACTTCGTGTTGAGCCGGCCTTCGGGTTCGATGCATGTTTGTTTAAAAGATGCCTGACGGCGAGTTCAGATGATCTAATCAAGTTTGGGTTGAGCAGCCCATCGGATTCGATGCCTGTTTGTTTAACAGATGCCTGACGGTGAGGTCAGATGTTCTTCTCAACTTCGGGTTGAGCCGACCTTCGGGTTCGATGCCTGTTTGTTTAACAGATGCCTGACAGCGAGGTCTAATGTTCTTATCAACTTCGGGTTGAGCCGCCCTTCGGGTTCGATGCATGTTTGTTTAACAGATTCCTGACGGTGAGGTCAGATGTTCTTCTCAACTTCGGGTTGAGCCGGTCTTCGGATTTGATGACTGTTTGTTTAACAGATGCTTGACAATGAAGTCAAATGTTCCTTTCAACTTCATGTTGAGCCGACCTTCGGGTTATATGCCTGTTTATTTAACAGATGCCTGACGGCGAGTTTAGATGTTCCTCTAAACATCGTGTTGAGCCGGCCTTCAGGTTTGATGCATGTTTGTTTAACAGATGCCACACGGCGAGGTCAGATGTACTTATCAACTTTGGGTTGAGCCGCCCATCGGGTTCGATGCCTTTTTGTTTAACAGATGCCTGACGGTGAGGTCAGATGTTCTTCTCAACTTCGGGTTGAGCCAGCCTTCGGGTTCGATGCCTGTTTGTTTAACAGATGCCTGACAACGAGGTCTAATGTTCTTAACAACTTCGGGTTGAGCCGCCTTCGGGTTCGATGCCTGTTTGTTTAACAGATGCCTGACGGTGAGGTCATATGTTCTTCTCAACTTCGGGTTTAGCCAGTCTTCGGATTTGATGACTGTTTGTTTAACAGATGCTTGACAGTGAAGTCAAATGTTCCTTTCAACTTCATGTTGAGCCGACCTTCGGGTTCGATGTCTGTTTGTTTAACAGATGCCTGACGGCGAGGTCAGATGTTCCTCTCAACTTCGTGTTGAGCCGGCCTTCGGGTTCGATACATGTTTGTTCAACAGATGCCTGACGGAGAGGTCAGATGATCTAATCAACTTCGGGTTGGGCCGCACCTCGGGTTCGATGCCTGTTTGTTTAACAGATGCCTGACAGCGAGGTCTAATGTTCTTATCAACTTCGGGTTGAGCCGGCCTTCGGGTTCGGTGCCTGTTTGTTTAATAGATGCCTGACGGTGAGGTCAGATGTTCTCCTCAACTTCGGGTTTAGACGGTCTTCGGATTTGATGACTGTTTGTTTAACAGATGCTTGATAGTGAAGTCAAATGTTCCTTTCAACTTCATGTTGAGCCTACCTTCGGGTTCGATGCCTGTTTGTTTAACAGATGACTGACGGCGAGGTCCGATGTTGCTCTCAACTTCGTGTTGAGCCAGCCTTCGGGTTCGATGCATGTTTGTTTAACTGATGCCTGACGGTGAGTCAGATGATCTAATCAACTTCGGGTTGAGCCGCCCTTCGGGTTCGATGCCTGTTTGTTTAACAGATGCCTGACGGTGAGGTCAGATTTTCTTCTCAACTTCGGGTTGAGTCGGTCTTCGGATTTGAAGACTGTTTGTTTAACCGATGCTTGACAGTGAAGTCAAATGTTCCTTTCAACTTCATGTTGAGACGACCTTCGGGTTCGATGCTTGTTTGTTTAACAAATGCCTGACGGTGAGGTCAGATGTTCTTCTCAACTTCGGGTTGAGCAGACCTTTGGGTTCGATGCCTGTTTGTTTAACAGATACCTGACAGCGAGGTCTAATTTTCTTATCAACTTCGGGTTGAGCCGCCCTTCGGGTTCGATGCCTATTTGTTTAACAGATTCCTGACGGTGAGGTCAGATGTTCTTCTGAACTTCGGGTTGAGCCGGTCTTCGGATTTGATGACTGTTTGTTTAACAGATGCTTGACAATGAAGTCAAATGTTCCTTTCAACTTCATGTTGAGCCGACCTTCGGGTTATATGCCTGTTTATTTAACAGATGCCTGACGGCGAGTTCAGATGTTCCTCTAAACTTCGTGTTGAGCCGACCTTCAGGTTTGATGCATGTTTGTTTAACAGATGCCAGACGGCGAGGTCAGATGTACTTATCAACTTTGGGTTGAGCCGCCCATCGGGTTCGATGCCTGTTTGTTTAACAGATGCCTGACGGTGAGGTCAGATGTTCTTCTCAACTTCGGGTTGAGCCAGCCTTCGGGTTCGATGCCTGTTTGTTTAACAGATGCCTGACAGCAAGGTCTAATGTTCTTAACAACTTCGGGTTGAGCCGCCTTCGGGTTCGATGCCTGTTTGTTTAACAGATGCCTGACGGTGAGGTCAGATGTTCTTCTCAACTTCGGGTTTAGCCAGTCTTCAGATTTGATGACTGTTTGTTTAACAGATGCTTGACAGTGAAGTCAAATGTTCCTTTCAAGTTCATGTTGAGCCGACCTTCGGGTTCGATGTCTGTTTGTTTAACAGATGCCTGACGGCGAGGTCAGATGTTCCTCTGAACTGCGTGTTGAGCCGGCCTTCGGGTTTGATACATGTTTGTTCAACAGATGCCTGACGGCGAGGTCAGATGATCTAATCAACTTCGGGTTGGGCCGCACCTCGGGTTCGATGCCTGTTTGTTTAACAGATGCCTGACAGCAAGGTCTAATGTTCTTATCAACTTCGGGTTGAGCCGCCCTTCGGGTTCGGTGCCTGTTTGTTTAACAGATGCCTGACGGTGAGGTCAGATGTTCTCCTCAACTTCGGGTTTAGACGGTCTTCGGATTTGATGAATGTTTGTTTAACAGATGCTTGATAGTGAAGTCAAATGTTCCTTTCAACTTCATGTTGAGCCTACCTTCGGGTTCGATGCCTGTATGTTTAACAGATGCCTGACAGCGAGGTCTAATGTTCTTATCAACTTCGGGTTGAGCCGCCCTTCGGGTTCGATGCCTGTTTGTTTAACAGATTCCTGACGGTGAGGTCAGATGTTCTTCTCAACTTCGGGTTGAGCCGGTCTTCGGATTTGATGACTGTTTGTTTAATAGATGCTTGACAATGAAGTCAAATGTTCCTTTCAACTTCATGTTGAGCGGATCTTCGGGTTATATGCCTGTTTATTTAACAGATGCCTGACGGCGAGTTCAGATGTTCCTCTAAACTTCGTGTTGAGCCGACCTTCAGGTTTGATGCATGTATGTTTAACAGATGCCAGACAGCGAGGTCAGATGTACTTATCAACTTTGGGTTGAGCCGCCCATCGGGTTCGATGCCTGTTTGTTTAACAGATGCCTGACGGTGAGGTCAGATGTTCTTCTCAACTTCGGGTTGAGCCAGCCTTCGGGTTCGATGCCTCTTTGTGTAACAGATGCCTGACAGCAAGGTCTAATGTTCTTAACAACTTCTGGTTGAGCCGCCTTCGGGTTCGATGCCTGTTTGTTTAACAGATGCCTGACGGTGAAGTCAGATGTTCTTCTCAACTTCGGGTTTAGCCAGTCTTCGGATTTGATGACTGTTTATTTAACAGATGCTTGACAGTGAAGTCAAATGTTCCTTTCAACTTCATGTTGAGCCGACTTTCGGGTTCGATGTCTGTTTGTTTAACAGATGCCTGACGGCGAGGTCATATGTTCCTCTCAACTTCGTGTTGAGCCGGCCTTCGGGTTCGATACATGTTTGTTCAACAGATGCCTGACGACGAGGTCAGATGATCTAATCAACTTCGGGTTGGGCCGCACCTCGGGTTCGATGCCTGTTTGTTTAACAGATGCCTAACAGCGAGGTCTAATGTTCTTATCAACTTCGAGTTGAGCCGCCCTTCGGGTTCGGTGCATGTTTGTTTAACAGATGCCTGACGGTGAGGTCAGATGTTCTCCTCAATTTCGGGTTTAGACAGTCTTCGGATTTGATGACTGTTTGTTTAACAGATGCTTGATAGTGAAGTCAAATGTTCCTTTCAACTTCATGTTGAGCCTACCTTCGGGTTCGATGCCTGTTTGTTTAACAGATGACTAACTGCGAGGTCAGATGTTGCTCTCAACTTCGTGTTGAGCCAGCCTTCGGGTTCGATGCATGTTTGTTTAACTGATGCCTGACGGTGAGTCAGATGATCTAATCAAATTCGGGTTGAGCCGCCCTTCGGGTTCGATGCCTGTTTGTTTAACAGATGCCTGACGGTGAGGTCAGATTTTCTTCTCAACTTCGGGTTGAGCCGGTCTTCGGATTTGAAGACTGTTTGTTTAACCGATGCTTGATAGTGAAGTCAAATGTTCCTTTCAACTTCATGTTGAGACGACCTTCGGGTTCGATGCTTGTTTGTTTAACAGATGCCTGACGGCGAAGTCAGATGTTCCTCTCAACTTCGTGTTGAGCCGGCCTTCGGGTTCGATGCATGTTTGTTTAACAGATGCCTGACGGCGAGTTCAGATGATCTAATCAAGTTTGGGTTGAGCAGCCCATCGGATTCAATGCCTGTTTGTTTAACAGATGCCTGACGGTGAAGTCAGATGTTCTTCTCAACTTCGGGTTGAGCCGACCTTCGGGTTCGATGCCTGTTTGTTTAACAGATGCCTGACAGCGAGGTCTAATGTTCTTATCAACTTCGGGTTGAGCCGCCCTTCGGGTTCGATGCCTATTTGTTTAACAGATGCCTGACGGTGAGGTCAGATGTTCTTCTCAACTTCGGGTTGAGCCGGTCTTCGGATTTGATGACTGTTTGTTTAACAGATGCTTGACAATGAAGTCAAATGTTCCTTTCAACTTCATGTTGAGCCGACCTTCGGGTTATATGCCTGTTTATTTAACAGATGCCTGACGGCGAGTTCAGATGTTCCTCTAAACTTCGTGTTGAGTCGGCCTTCGGGTTTGATGCATGTTTGTTTAACAGATGCCAGACGGGGAGGTCAGATGTACTTATCAACTTTGGGTTGAGCCGCCCATCGGGTTCGATGCCTGTTTGTTTAACAGATGCCTGACGGTGAGATCAGATGTTCTTCTCAACTTCAGGTTGATCCAGCCTTCGGGTTCGATGCCTGTTTGTTTAACAGATGCCTGACAGCGAGGTCTAATGTTCTTAACAACTTCGGGTTGAGCCGCCTTCGGGTTCGATGCCTGTTTGTTTAACAGATGCCTGACGGTGAGGTCAGATGTTCTTCTCAACTTCGGGTTTAGCCAGTCTTCGGATTTGATGACTGTTTGTTTAACAGATGCTTGACAGTGAAGTCAAATGTTTCTTTCAACTTCATGTTGAGCCGACCTTCGGGTTCGATGTCTGTTTGTTTAACAGATGCCTGACGGCGAGGTCAGATGTTCCTCTCAACTTCGTGTTGAGCCGGCCTTCAGGTTCGATACATGTTTGTTCAACAGATGCCTAACGGCGAGGTCAGATGATCTAATCAACTTCGGGTTGGGCCGCGCCTCGGGTTCGATGCCTGTTTGTTTAACAGATGCCTGACAGCGAGGTCTAATGTTCTTGTCAACTTCGGGTTGAGCCGCCTTTCAGGTTCGGTGCCTGTTTGTTTAACAGATGCCTGACGGTGATTTCAGATGTTCTCCTCAATTTCGGGTTTAGACGGTCTTCGGGTTTGATGACTGTTTGTTTAGCAGATGCTTGACAGTGAAGTCAAATGTTCCTTTCGACTTCATGTTGAGCCGACCTTCGGGTTCGATGCCTGTTTGTTTAACAGATGCCTGACGGCGAGGTCAGATGTTGCTCTCAACTTCGTGTTGAGCCAGCCTTCGGGTTCGATGCATGTTTGTTTAACTGATGCCTGACGGTGAGTCAGATGATCTAATCAACTTCGGGTTGAGCCGCCCTTCGGGTTCGATGCCTGTTTGTTTAACAGATGCCTGACGGTGAGGTCAGATTTTCTTCTCAACTTCGGGTTGAGCCGGTCTTCGGATTTGATGAATTTTTGTTTAACCGATGCTTGACAGTGAAGTCAAATGTTCCTTTCAACTTCATGTTGAGACGACCTTCGGGTTCGATGCTTGTTTGTTTAACAGATGCCTGACGGCGAGGTCAGATGTTCCTCTCAACTTCGTGTTGAGCCGGCCTTCGGGTTCGATGCATGTTTGTTTAACAGATGCCTGACGGCGAGTTCAGATGATCTAATCAAGTTTGGGTTGAGCAGCCCATCGGATTCGATGCCTGTTTGTTTAACAGATGCCTGACGGTGAGGTCAGATGTTCTTCTCAACTTCGGGTTGAGCCGACCTTCGGATTCGATGCCTGTTTGTTTAACAGATGCCTGACAGCGAGGTCTAATGTTCTTCTCAACTTCGGGTTGATCCGCCCTTCCGGTTCGATGCCTGTTTGTTTAACAGATGCCTGACGGTGAGGTCAGATGTTCTTCTCAACTTCGGGTTGAGCCAGTCGTCGGATTTGATGACTGTTTGTTTAACAGATGCTTGACAATGAAGTCAAATGTTCCTTTCAACTTCATGTTGAGCCGACCTTCGGGTTATATGCCTGTTTATTTAACATATGCCTGACGGCGAGGTAGGATGTTCATCTCAACTTCGTGTTGTGCCGGCCTTCGGGTTCGATGCATGTTTGTTTAACAGATGCTTGACGGCGAGTTCAGATGATCTCATCAACTTTGGGTTGAGCCGCCCATCGGGTTCGATGCCTGTTTGTTTAACAGATGCCTGACGGTGAGGCCAGATGTTCTTCTCAACTTTGGGTTGAGCCGACCTTCGGGTTCGATGCCTGTTTTTTTAACAGATGCCTGACAGCGAGGTCTAATGTTCTTATCAACTTCGGGTTGAGCCGCCCTTCGGGTTCGATGCCTGTTTGTTTAACAGATGCCTGACGGTGAGGTCAGATGTTCTTCTCAACTTCGGGTTTAGCCGGTCTTCAGATTTGATGACTGTTTGTTTATCAGATGCTTGACAGTGAAGTCAAATGTTCCTTTCTACTTCATGTTGAGCCGAGCTTCAGGTTCGATGCCTGTTTGTTTAACAAATGCCTAACCGCAAGGTCAGATGTTCCTCTCAACTTCGTGTTGAGCCGGCCTTCGGGTTCGATGCATGTTTGTTCAACAGATGCCTGACGGCGAGGTCAGATGATCTAATCAACTTCGGGTTGGGCCGCACTTCGGGTTCGATGCCTGTTTGTTTAACAGATGCCTGACGGCGATGTAAGATGTTCATCTCAACTTCGTGTTGAGCCGGCCTTCGGGTTCGATGCATGTTTATTTAACAGATGCCTCACGGCGAGTTCAGATGATCTCATCAACTTTGGGTTGAGCCGCCCATCGGGTTCGATGCCTGTTTTTTTATCAGATGCCTGACGGTGAGGTCAGATCTTCTTCTCAACTTCGGGTTGAGCCGGCCTTCGGGTTCGATGCCTGTTTGTTTAACAGATGCGTGACAGCGAGGTGTAATGTTCTTATCAACTTCGGGTTGAGCCGCCCTTCGGGTTCGATGCCTATTTGTTTAACAGATGCCTGACGGTGAGGTCAGATGTTCTTCTCAACTTCGGGTTTAGCCGGTCTTTGGATTTGATAACTGTTTGTTTAACAGATGCTTGACAGTGAAGTCAAATGTTCCTTTCTACTTCATGTTTAGCCGACCTTCGGGTTCGATGCCTGTTTGTTTAACAAATGCCTAACCGCGAGGTCAGATGTTCCTCTCAACTTTGTGTTGAGCCGGCCTTCTGGTTCGATGCATGTTTGTTCAACAGATGCCTGACGGCGAGGTCAGATGATCTAATCAACTTCGAGTTGGGCCGCACTTCGGGTTCGATGCCTGTTTGTTTAACAGATGCCTGACGGTGAGGTCAGATGTTCTTCTCAACCTCGAGTTGAGCCGTTCTTTGGATTTGATGACTGTTTCTTTAACAGATGCTTGAAATTGATGTCAAATGTTCCTTTCAACTTCATGTTGAGCCGACCTTCGGGTCCGATGTCTGTTTGTTTAACAGATGCCTGACAGCGAGGTCAGATGTTCCTCACAACTTCGTGTTGAGCCGGCCTTCGGGTTCGATGCATGTTTGTTCAACAGATGCCTGACGGCGAGGTCAGATGATCTAATCAACTTCGGGTTGGGCCGCACTTCGGGTTCGATGCCTGTTTGTTTAACAGATGCCTGACGGTGAGGTCAGTTGTTCTTCTCAACTTCGGGTTGAGCCGGTCTTCGGATTTGATGACTCTTTGTTTAACAAATGCTTGACAGTGAAGTCAAATGTTCCTTTCAACTTCATGTTGAGCCGACCTTCGGGTTCGATGCCTGTTTGTTTAATAGATGCCTGACGGTGAGGTAGGATGTTCATATCAACTTCGTGTTTAGCCGGCCTTCGAGTTCGATGCATGTTTGTTTAACAGATGCCTGACGGCGAGTTCAGATGATCTCATCAACTTTGGGTTGAGCCGCCCATCGGGTTCGATGCCTGATTGTTTAACAGATGCCTGACAGTGAGGTCAGATGTTCTTCTCAACTTCGGGTTGAGCCGGCCTTCGGGTTCGATGCCTGTTTTTTTAACAGATGCCTGACAGCGAGGTCTAATGTTCTTATCAACTTCGGGTTGAGCCGCCCATCGGATTCGCTGCCTGTTTGTTTAACGGATGCCTGACGGTGAGGTCAGATGTTCTTCTCAACTTCGGGTTTGGTCGGTCTTCGGATTTGATGACTGTTTGTTTAACAGATGCTTGACTGTGACGTCAAATGTTCCTTTCAACTTCATGTTGAGCCGACCATCGGGTTCGATGCCTGTTTGTTTAACAAATGTCTAAACGCGAGGTCAGATGTTCCTCTCAACTTCGTGTTGAGCCGGCCTTCGTGATCGATGCATGTTTGTTCAACAGATGCCTGACGGCGAGGTCAGATGATCTAATCAACTTCGGGTTCGATGCCTGTTTGTTTAACAGATGCCTGGCGGTGAGGCCAGATGTTCTTCTCAACTTTGGGTTGAGCCGGTCTTCGGATTTGATGACTGTTTGTTTAACAGATGCTTGACAGTGAAGTCAAATGTTCCTTTCAACTTCATGTTGAGTCGACCTTCGGGTTCGATGCCTGTTTGTTTAACAGATGCCTGACGGCGAGGTCAGATGTTCATCTCAACTTCGTGTTGAGCCGGCCTTCGGGTTCGATACATGTTTGTTTAACAAATGCCTGACGGCGAGTTCAGATGATCTCAACAACTTTGGGTTGAGCCGCCCATCGGGTTCGATGCCTGTTTGTTTAACAGATGCCTGACGGTGAGGTCAGATGTTCTTCTCGACTTCGGGTTGAGCCGCCCTTCGGGTTCGATGCCTGTTTTTTTAACAGATGCTTGACAGCGAGGTCTAATGTTCTTATCAACTTCGGGTTGAGCCGCCCTTCGGGTTCGATGCCTGTTTGTTTAACAGATGCCTGATGGTGAGGTCAGGAGTTCTTCTAAACTTCGAGTTTAGCCGGTCTTCGAATTTGATGACTGTTTGTTTAACAGATGCTTGACAGTGAAGTCAAATGTTCCTTTCAACTTCATGTTGAGTCGACCTTCGGGTTCGATGCCTGTTTGTTTAACAAATGCCTAACCACGAGGTCAGATGTTCCTTTCAACTTCGTGTTGAGCCGGCCTTCGGGTTCGATGCATGTTTGTTCAACAGATGCCTGACGGCGAGGTCATGTGATCTAAACAACTTCGGGTTGGGCCGCACTTCGGGTTCGATGCCTGTTTGTTTAACAGATGCCTGACGGTGAGATTAGATGTTCTTCTCAACTTCGGGTTGAGCCGGTCTTCGGATTTGATGACTGTTTGTTTAAGAGATGCTTGACAGTGAAGTCAAATGTTCCTTTCAACTTCATGTTGAGCCGACCTTCGGGCTCGATGCCTGTTTTTTTAACATATGCATGACGGTTAGGTCAGATGTTCTTCTCAACTTCGGGTTGAGCCGGCCTTCGGGTTCGATGCCTGTTTGTTTAACAGATGCGTGACAGCGAGGTGTAATGTTCTTATCAACTTCGGGTTGAGCCGCCCTTCGGGTTCGATGCCTGTTTGTTTAACAGATGCCTGACGGTGAGGTCAGATGTTCTTCTCAACTTTGGGTTTAGCCGGTCTTCGGATTTGATGACTGTTTATTTAACAGATGCTTGACAGTGAAGTCAAATGTTGCTTTCAACTTCATGTTGAGCCGACCTTCGGGTTCGATGCCTGTTTGTTTAACAGATGCCTGACGGCGAGGTCAGATGTTCCTCTCAACTTCATGTTGATCCGGCCTTCGGGTTCGATGCATGTTTGTTCAACAGATGCCTGACAGCGAGGTCAGATGATCTAATCAACTTCGGGTTGGGCCGCACTTCGGGTTCGATGCCTGTTTGTTTAATACATGCCTGACAGCGAGGTCTAATGTTCTTATCAACTTCGGGTTGAGCCGCCCATCGGATTCGCTGCCTGTTTGTTTAACGGATGCCTGACGGTGAGGTCAGATGTTCTTCTCAACTTCGGGTTTGGTCGGTCTTCGGATTTGATGACTGTTTGTTTAACAGATGCTTGACAGTGACGTCAAATGTTCCTTTCAACTTCATGTTGAGCCGACCATCGGGTTCGATGCCTGTTTGTTTAACAAATGTCTAAACGCGAGGTCAGATGTTCCTCTCAACTTCGTGTTGAGCCGGCCTTCGTGATCGATGCATGTTTGTTCAACAGATGCCTGACGGCGAGGTCAGATGATCTAATCAACTTCGGGTTCGATGCCTGTTTGTTTAACAGATGCCTGGCGGTGAGGCCAGATGTTCTTCTCAACTTTGGGTTGAGCCGGTCTTCGGATTTGATGACTGTTTGTTTAACAGATGCTTGACAGTGAAGTCAAATGTTCCTTTCAACTTCATGTTGAGCCGACCTTCGGGTTCGATGCCTGTTTGTTTAACAGATGCCTGACGGCGAGGTCAGATGTTCATCTCAACTTCGTGTTGAGCCGGCCTTCGGGTTCGATACATGTTTGTTTAACAAATGCCTGACGGCGAGTTCAGATGATCTCAACAACTTTGGGTTGAGCCGCCCATCGGGTTCGATGCCTGTTTGTTTAACAGATGCCTGACGGTGAGGTCAGATGTTCTTCTCGACTTCGGGTTGAGCCGCCCTTCGGGTTCGATGCCTGTTTTTTTAACAGATGCTTGACAGCGAGGTCTAATGTTCTTATCAACTTCGGGTTGAGCCGCCCTTCGGGTTCGATGCCTGTTTGTTTAACAGATGCCTGATGGTGAGGTCAGGAGTTCTTCTAAACTTCGAGTTTAGCCGGTCTTCGAATTTGATGACTGTTTGTTTAACAGATGCTTGACAGTGAAGTCAAATGTTCCTTTCAACTTCATGTTGAGTCGACCTTCGGGTTCGATGCCTGTTTGTTTAACAAATGCCTAACCGCGAGGTCAGATGTTCCTTTCAACTTCGTGTTGAGCCGGCCTTCGGGTTCGATGCATGTTTGTTCAACAGATGCCTGACGGCGAGGTCATGTGATCTAAA